>CM026392.1:53956829-53990281 GCA_014843695.1 Archivesica marissinica
CCACCTATATGTATTGTTGCATCATGGAATGTACGATGCCCCCACCTATATGTATTGTTGCCCATGGAATGTACGATGCCCCCACCTATATGTATTGTTGCATCATGCAATGTACGATGCCCACACCTATATGTATTGTTGCCCATGGAATGTACGATGCCCCCACCTATATGTATTGTTGCATCATGGAATGTACGATGCCCCCACCTATATGTATTGTTGCATCATGGAATGTACGATGCCCACACCTATATGTATTGTTGCATCATGGAATGTACGATGCCCCCACCTATATGTATGCCATGGAATGTACATGCCCCCACTTATGTATTGTTGCCATGGAATGTACGATGCCCCCACCTATATGTATTGTTGCATCATGGAATGTACGATGCCCCCACCTATATGTATTGTTGCCATGGAATGTACGATGCCCCCACCTATATGTATTGTTGCATTGGAATGTACGATGCCCCCACTATATGTATTGTTGATCATGGAATGTACGATGCCCCCACCTATATGTATGTATCATGGAATGTACGATGCCCCCACCTATATGTATTGTTGCATCATGGAATGTACGATGCCCCCACCTATATGTATTGTTGCATCATGGAATGTACGATGCCCCCACCTATATGTATTGTTGCATCATGGAATGTACGATGCCCCCACCTATATGTATTGTTGCATCATGGAATGTACGATGCCCCCACCTATATGTATTGTTGCATCATAATGTACGATGCCCCCACCTATATGTATTGTTGCCCATGGAATGTACGATGCCCCCACCTATATGTATTGTTGCATCATGGAATGTACGATGCCCCCACCTATATGTATTGTTGCATCATGGAATGTACGATGCCCCCACCTATATGTATTGTTGCATCATGGAATGTACGATGCCCCCACCTATATGTATTGTTGCATCATGGAATGTACGATGCCCCCACCTATATGTATTGTTGCCATGGAATGTACGATGCCCCCACCTATATGTATTGTTGCATCATGGAATGTACGATGCCCCCACTATATGTATTGTTGCATCATGGAATGTACGATGCCCCACCTATATGTATTGTTGCCATGGAATGTACGATGCCCCCACCTATATGTATTGTTGCATCATGGAATGTACGATGCCCACACCTATATGTATTGTTGCATCATGGAATGTACGATGCCCCCACCTATATGTATTGTTGCATCATGGAATGTACGATGCCCCCACCTATATGTATTGTTGCATCATGGAATGTACGATGCCCCCACCTATATGTATTGTTGCATCATAATGTACGATGCCCCCACCTATATGTATTGTTGCCCATGGAATGTACGATGCCCCCACCTATATGTATTGTTGCATCATGGAATGTACGATGCCCCCACCTATATGTATTGTTGCATCATGGAATGTACGATGCCCCCACCTATATGTATTGTTGCATCATGGAATGTACGATGCCCCCACCTATATGTATTGTTGCATCATGGAATGTACGATGCCCCCACCTATATGTATTGTTGCATCATGGAATGTACGATGCCTCCACCTATATGTATTGTTGCATCCTGGAATGTACGATGCCCCCACCTATATGTATTGTTGCATCATGGAATGTACGATGCCCCCACCTATATGTATTGTTGCATCATGGAATGTACGATGCCCCCACCTATATGTATTGTTGCCCATGGAATGTACGATGCCCCACCTATATTTATTGTTGCCCATGGAATGTATGATGCGCTCACCTGGATGTAGTGTTGTCCATGGAATGTATGATGCCCCCACCTGTATGTATTGTTGCATCGTGGAATGTACGATGCCCCACCTATGTGTATTGTTGCATCATTATGGTACGATGCCCCCACCTATATGTATTGTTGCATCATGGAATGTACGATGCCCCCACCTATATGTATTGTTGCATCATGGAATGTACGATGCCCCCACCTATATGTATTGTTGCCCATGGAATGTACGATGCCCCTACCGAGATGTATTGTTGCCCATGGAATGTACGATGCCCCCACCTATATGTATTGTTGCCCATGGAATGTACGATGCCCCCACCTATATGTATTGTTGCCCATGGAATGTACGATGCCCCCACCTATATGTATTGTTGCTCATGGAATGTACGTGCCCCCACCTATATGTATTGTTGCATCAGAATGTCGATGCCCCACCTATATGTATTTTGCATCATGGAATGTACGATGCCCCCACCTATATGTATTGTTGCATCATGGAATGTACGATGCCCCCACCTATATGTATTGTTGCATCATGGAATGTACGATGCCCCCACCTATATGTATTGTTGCATCATGGAATGTACGATGCCCCCACCTATATGTATTGTTGCATCATTATGGTACGATGCCCCCACCTATATGTATTGTTGCCCATGGAATGTACGATGCCCCCACCTATATGTATTGTTGCATCATGGAATGTACGATGCCCCCACCTATATGTATTGTTGCCCATGGAATGTACGATGCCCCCACCTATATGTATTGTTGCATCATGGAATGTACGATGCCCCCACCTATATGTATTGTTGCATCATGGAATGTACGATGCCCCCACCTATATGTATTGTTGCATCATGGAATGTACGATGCCCCCACCTATATGTATTGTTGCATCATGGAATGTACGATGCCCCCACCTATATGTATTGTTGCATCATGGAATGTACGATGCCCCCACCTATATGTATTGTTGCATCATGGAATGTACGATGCCCCACCTATATGTATTGTTGCATCATTATGTACGATGCCCCCACCTATATGTATTGTTGCCCATGGAATGTACGATGCCCCCACCTATATGTATTGTTGCATCATGGAATGTACGATGCCCCCACCTATATGTATTGTTGCTCATGGAATGTACGATGCCCCCACCTATATGTATTGTTGCATCATGGAATGTACGATGCCCCCACCTATATGTATTGTTGCATCATGGAATGTACGATGCCCCCACCTATATGTATTGTTGCACCATGGAATGTACGATGCCCCCACCTATATGTATTGTTGCCCATGGAATGTACGATGCCCCCACCTATATGTATTGTTGCATCATTATGTACGATGCCCCCACCTATATGTATTGTTGCCCATGGAATGTACGATGCCCCCACCTATATGTATTGTTGGCCATGGAATGTACGATGCCCCCACCTATATGTATTGTTGCCCATGGAATGTACGATGCCCCCACCTATATGTATTGTTGCATCATGGAATGTACGATGCCCCCACCTATATGTATTGTTGCATCATGGAATGTACGATGCCCCCACCTATATGTATTGTTGCATCATGGAATGTACGATGCCCCCACCTATATGTATTGTTGCATCATGGAATGTACGATGCCCCCACCTATATGTATTGTTGCACCATGGAATGTACGATGCCCCCACCTATATGTATTGTTGCCCATGGAATGTACGATGCCCCCACCTATATGTATTGTTGCATCATGGAATGTACGATGCACCCACCTAGCAGCAGGGAGGGCGAGTAACAAAGTTTATATACAAACTGTACCAATTTACGTACCGTTATATCCCGTTTCATTTTCCTATAGGAGATACTCTCTTTCTACAACGTATACTTTTTGGGTCAATACGGAATTTGAAACCCGAGGTAGGGAGGCCACCACCCTCGGCCGACCTTCGGATTTCAAATTTTCAACGTTTTATTAATAGTTAGACAAATATATTTCGTTATTATATTAATATGGGTAAGTATAAACGTCAAAATCTATGTATATGGTTTACAGAGGGTACCATTCATAGGTGTGGTATGCCTTGTATGGGTCCTTATTGTATACGTCATTTTAAGCATCATAAATTGAAGCTTAAAATATCTACATTAATAGCCCCTTTCGCCGTTTCTGTAGGAGTTCCTCCTTACTATTAATGATGGATAATAATTGTAAATGGTTATTATTTAATGATAATAAATCTTGTAATAAGAAATGTTATATAACTTACTGTCGGACGCATCTAGATATGTTACGGTCCGGGGTTTCGTTGTATCATCCGTGTATGATATGTGCAAAAGGTATTCCTTCCAGATTAATTATTTGTGCACCGTGTTTTGATGGGTTAAATAAATTATAATTATTATTGAAAAAAAATGATCCCTACGTGCCTTTCTTATATTAGAAAGATCACATATGGATCATTTTTTTAATTTTTTTTTTAATATTCTGGAGCGCTAGGAGTTAACCGTGGAGTATACTTAGGTGGACTTTCACATTGTTCTGGTCCTCCCCACATACATAAACATACTATGCGCTTAGTTGTCTTAATACTTTTTTTCTTTCATCAGCTCTACCTTCTTTAACCAATTTTTCTATATTAACATTGGATAACATATTCGGTGAGACTTTACATTTATTTCTAATTTCTTGTTTCAGAATTTGATATCTATCCCACTCATCACAGACGATTTTAAATTCAGCATCTGAAATTTGGTTATCTCTAATAGCTTCACTTATTAAAACATCAATACTATTTATTTTAGCTCTAGCTGATATAGCTATTCGATCATGTTTTGTAATTTTAGTTTGTAGGTGTAGAACTATTTGTCTTCCTATTATACATAATACTCCGCTAGCCGCGGCACTTATTCCTAATCCAAATGCTAGTGGAGTACCTACAACCGTAGTAGCCACTACGACGCTCCCACTACCACTAATTACTGAATTGGTCGCGCATAATGTATTAAATCCTTCAATAATATTTGCCGTACGTTTATATTTTTTAGATATATTTATCCGGCTATCACGTTCTTTTTGTAATAGAGTTTGAATTTCTATAATTCGGCCCATTCTAAAAGCCGATGGATTTATATTTACTGTCTCTTCTATCGATACCACCGGGTACAGAGACATATTTAGCGTATGGTTTTTTCATATCATAGGTCTAGTTCTACTAATATAGCCACTACGCTAACTGCCTCTATCGCGGGTGCTGATGTTGTTACAAAATTTATAACACTACCAGCCATTACTTCAATTGGGGTATCAAAAATTGCATAAGATGATCTAACATCTTTAAGTTTTGTAATACCATGTTCTTGAGTGATTCCATTAATTACTAAATGTATAGTAATACTATCTAATGTAGATCCAGAACGACCAGCTTTTACCGCTGATATAGATATCCGTATTATTCTACCGGGTATTGACATAGGATATCCCGCATATTTATTATTAGCGCTATTACCGAATGACCATTCGAACGGTCCACTATCTAATGTTCCTTTTTCTTCGGCCCATATAGTAATAATATCCTTAGTTCGTTTTTGTGCGATAGATGTAGTTAGTTGATTATTAATAATTTTTATCTGATTATGAGCTTCATTTACGTTATTAGTAACATTATTTAACTTAATCGTAGTCGAAGTTAATTCTCCCGTAAATACATTTATTATACCATTTGTATTACCGATAAAGGTTTGCATTCGATTATTAGTCAGATCATTTTTATCAATAACCTCAGCTATTCGAATATTAATATCATTTGTACTACTGTCTCCTTTAACGATTAATCCGTCTATTTTATTACGGAGAATAGTAAAATTATTAATATCATCTAATGCTAAAGCTTCTATCTTATTATTAATTTCATCGGAATTAGTATTACTTTCTCGTATTACTTCTATCCCATCTATTCGTTGTTTAAGAATATTAAAATTACTAAGATCCGCTGATATTAAATCGTCTATTCTAATATTAATATCGTTGACTAAAGATCTATTCGCTCTACTATTAATTATCTTAGTAATAGATACCGGATTTATACTATTGCCAGACCCGTAAATACTCATTTTATTTCTAGTATTACAGAAATTTGATATTCATGATTATCTAAAATCCTATCTCTGATAGTAATGTCCAATTCATTGATACATCCTATAGCTAATTTTTTAAACTCTGGATTAGAATAATCTAAAACTATAGGTTCCCCAAAATACGAGTTTCCCGAATTTACTATTTTAAGTAACGAACTAGGTGCTCCATTACATATATTATATGAAGAATTTAGTTGTTTTAAGTATACTCTAAGTGTTTTAGTTAATGAGAAATTAACTGGTTTATCACCTATATATATACCAGGTCTCAACCAACCTTTATTTGTACTATATGTTATATCCATACCTAATATACCTGACATACCAGGACTCATAGTTATTTTCTCGCGTTTAACCGTTAATGTTGCGATACCATTAGCTTTACAAATACTTATACTCGCAAAATCGGTAAATTTTGTATCTATAAATGTTTGTAAATCTTGAAAATTCCATAATCCCATAGGTAACTGTATAGCTTTTACATTATCATTTTTTATATATCCGAATCCTTCATTAAGTACCGTATTATACCAACCTACAGTCAATATTATTGATCTAAGACCTACTCGTAGATCTCCATCTCTGTTATTTATGTACTGTTGAAGATTAATAGCTTCCGCTTTCTGTACATCGGTAATTGTTATAAACATGATTATGATTTATTTCATATGTCGGTTTAATTTAACTATTAATCCACATGAACCCGCTAACCATAATCTTGGGTGAGTTGTTCTAGGATAAATTTCTAATGTTATTTTATACGTTCCTGATTTACTACCAGGTGGAATAACTATAGGTTGATATCCTCCATTTAATCCCGCTAGTTCTATATTATTATCTCCTCCATTAATAGACATTAGGAGTGCATACATTTGTACTGGATTTAAATCAGGATCTACGGCCTTGACTCTAACTAAATCTCCTATATCATGATATCTAGAATAATCCCCTACCATATTAATATAAACTTCGAGATAATCTTTTTCTAAACAGTTAGGAATAGAAGCTTCTAGGTCGGGTACGTCTAGATCTTGCCATTGATTTTGAACGTATTGTTTTTCGATATTAGTCGT
The DNA here is from genome assembly GCA_014843695.1 of Archivesica marissinica. Lineage (NCBI taxonomy): Eukaryota > Metazoa > Mollusca > Bivalvia > Venerida > Vesicomyidae > Archivesica > Archivesica marissinica. The sequence continues at coordinate 53,963,810 of CM026392.1, forward strand.
GAGTAATGTCCATTTTGGAGTTAAGGATAACCAAGCATCTCCTCCTCCCGTAAATCTATCGACGTAAGTTTTTGTACAAGCGTCTTTATTATTAATAGGATCCACTAAATCGGTTATTTTATATCCATTCATACTCAAATCTCCGCACATAATATCCCCCGACTTCGAAACTCCTTCATCGTTGGTGCTACCGTAGATACTCATTTAAATTCTAATGATATATTTATAGGTAAATCGTGATTATTTATTTTTATCCAATGTTTATCTAATATAACTATTTTTAATTCGCTTGTAATACCAGTTTGTAATCGCTTAAATTCTGGGGTGTCTATCTTAACGGTGCAAACTGCACCAAAATGACAACTTCCAATTCCGATTCTGGCTAAAAGTGTGGATGGCACTCCATTAATAGCATTTTTATCGGTGTTAATTTCTGCTAAGCAAATATTTAGTTCTGCTTCTGTAAAATTAACTGGACTATCTCCTATATAGATTCCCGTATTTAACCATTCTCCCGTAGGATTTATACCTAATAAGTATAATAATCCATCAGTTAATATAATTTCTAATCCATCTATGAGATTTAAAGTCGCGATCCCATTTATTTTATTTACAGTTACCGATAAACCAGGAACAGTATCTTCTAGAACTTTTTTAAGTGTCTTAAAATCGTATAATCCTGTATGTATCCTTGTAATATGTAGAGCATCTGCCCCTACTTTCCACGAAATATTTTCGTCATCTTTAACGTTATACCAACCCGCTGTATACGTAATTGATCGAAGACCAACTCGATAGTGACCGTCTTTATTATTTATATTAGTTTGAAGAGGAATAGCAACCCCACGTTGTACATTAGTTAATGTATGAAACATAGTTATATTATAATATTTTATATTTTTTAGCTATTTTATAAGCTACGAAGGTCGATAATCCCATCCCTACTAATATAAATGCTAATTCCTTATCCTTTTGGGATTCACTAGGGGTATAAAAGTCAGATAGTTTAGGTTTAGGAGTTAAAAATGTTTTTTCGTAAGTCAAAACGGACTCATTCACATCGATAAATGTTTGAGCTGAGTGATTTTCACGTCGTATACGTTCACTTTCCCAATCTAATAAGTTAGCTCGTTGTTGATTCCATGCTGTAGTAGCTTTCTGTAATTGTTCAACAGCTAAATTATGACGTTCAATTTCCCCGGTATCCTTTTCATCTATTTTAGAAAAGAAGTAATTACTACCACTAAATGCAACAGCATTAACGATTGCTCCCCCTACTATTATTGCTACCGTAGCAGCCATTATTATTTCATAATATCAGCGGGGATAATACCCTGCTTAACTAATATATCTTTAGTATACATTGCTGATCCTATATCTATAATAGCCATTCCTAAATCGTAACCCGTAATATCTAATTTAGGAGCTACCGTTTTAAATAGCATTTTTACTAATCGAGCATACCCTGCTGCTATACCAGTCACCACAGTTGCGTGGTAAACTGTATTAATGATTGTTTTTTCATCGGCAGACATTATTAAGCATATGTTTATTGCATATAGAATGGATCGGGTTGTGTCTTTAATTGACAAGCATTTACTTTAATATGCTTAATATCCGATGGTTTTTTATTTTTTACCATTAATAATATAACTCCGAGTACCCCTCCAGCTATTCATGGGGTCCAATTAACGGTATTAGTCGACGAAGGTTCCTCCTTGGTAGGTGTTTCGATTTGTTGTTTCATGTTTCTCAAATCAGTTCGTATTTTTTCTACTTTAGCATTTCTAGCCGCAGCTCCAGCTTTTCCAGCTGCTTGTTTTTTAGGATCCTTCTTCCGTTCCTTCGGTAGATCTTCCGATTGCTTTTTCAATAGTTCCTTCGATGGTTCATCGATGGTTCCGTCGATAATTCCTTCGACGGTTCCGTTGAAATCTTGCTCGGTGTCTCGTCCGTTATTCTCTCCATTTTTATCTATAGTAAGTGGGCATTCGTGTCCAAATTGACAATGTTTAGCTGTTGTTAGTGCTGCTGTAATAGGTGCTAAGTACATACCATATTTATGGTAAAGTTCACAAGTAATAGTGCTTAAAGCGTGAGTTATAAATGGATCAGATTCTAAATCTGCTTCTAATTTTTGCCGATTTCTTATAGGTAGAAAAGATTTAGCCGCTACCGCATAAAAATGTAGAATAGTAGATCCCAGACTTTTGGTTATCATTGATCCTAAACGTGTTTCGTATATATCGTATAATTTAGATATATCAATATCCGGCATTTTTTCTATTTGTTCTACCGTTAATTGTTTTCCTAAATATTGTTGAGTTTGTCCTCCAGCAGCTAGGGCTTGAAGTCGTTGACTTTTATAACCATCGTTATCCGACGATTCAGATAACTGGTTGATAATTTCGGTACAATCCATATTTTTGAGCATTATCGTAAATCTATTCTTTAGTTTAATATAACATCTAACGCCCAACATAATATAGTTAAAATTATAATATTACTAATTACTAAAAGTGCTTCACACATTTTAATATCTGCTAAGTAAGTGGTTAATAATGTTTATCATATACTAAGTAAGTGGTTAACATCTGCTAATTATCGTATATTACTTTATAAGCAATAGGTTGATCAGTCTTCAATAATAATTTACTATGCTTATTATGCGCTAATAATTTACGAACTATATTTCGTTCTTCTAACGTATGAATTACATCGTTTTCCCGGAGACATTCTTCGAATGAATCACGATCTTTACAATGAAATATAACATTCCATCTGGTCATTTCACGTAGATCCTTTAGGACCGATTTATATTTTTGAGTTAAAACCCAAATACTTTGGGAAGAATGTCTACCACTAAAAGCTAATTCGGATAACATATCTCTTTTTTGAGTTAAGGCTATTTTAGCTGAGCAGTCATCAATTACGTACAATGTGGGCTCTCCTTGAAATACTTGAAAACATACTCGTAACCAGTTATGTAATTGTTCACGAGGGTCAATTACGTATACTTCGGGATCCTTCCATATCCACGAACGATCTTTATAAGCCTTATTATACTTAATAGTAGGACATAATATTACCACGTGTTTAAAAGTTTTACGATAGTATCCTTCTAATATATCCAATATAAATATCGTTTTTCCGCACCCAGTTTGTCCGCATATAATCGCTGAATGAGGTGTTTTAGGGAGTAGATCAGTATAATGCGCTGACGAATCTTCCATTTTCTATATTAAGTTGGGCATCCGTTATAATATATAAATACAAGTTTAATGGTCCCGCAGCTTCAGCTTCTTTAGTTATTTGAATAGTAATACCTTCACTACCGTTTTCTATTTTACGTCCGTTACCATGAAGTACATTATCGTCACTAGTTCTCATGTCTAACCATAGTGCATACTTCGTAGTCAAATAATCAGCTAAATTTACTCGAGATAATTGTAAATCTTTAAGTATTTCGGATGTTACAGCTGATCTTTTCGATCCTCCAGCAAAAAGTTTCTTAATTTCGTCCCATTGTTGATAAGCTCTCATACCTTGACTGAACAATTGATTGGGTACTCCTTCAATCGTTACTTCTACTTTCATAATTTTAGGATTATAGAATCGTTCGGTATCAATATTATCACCATCTTTGAACAGCATTAGAATTCCATCCATCGAACGAGCCGGAACGTTGATATTTATATTCCAAAGAGTATCAATTTTATTTTTCATTATTTTACGATGCCTTAGTACTCTATCGTAGAGTATAGCTAATCTATTAGAATACTGATTACCAATTCTCTGAGCAAGATTAACCATAGTTACTATCTCATATTCCAACGAAATATTATCTACCGTATATGATGAATTTGGGTCTGTAGATATGATAACTTTACTATAATCGTTAAACGTTAATTCATACTCCAATCTATCCGCTAATCCGCTTTGATAAAATGGCATATGACTTTCTATCATTTCAAAATCGAGAGGAATATAAAATCGATTACCATAAGTGGTAGCTATAGCTACGTCCGTAGCATTCGTATTATCTGCATTTCCTGCTGCAAGCCTAAATTTAGTTATATTTCTATCCGTACTCATATCGACACCTTGATAAATATCATTATTGAGTTCTCCGTATGTTTTCCACGAATCTTGGTAACAATAAAAAATGTCCGAATCATCAATGGACATAATTTCATTACCACTTATTTTTACAGTCGTTTTCTTAACAATAGCTCGTCCGATGTTTTGTACCAATGTTCGATTTAAATCGGTTGATTTTAGAGTAATAGTAAAAGCTAATCTAGATGTTCCAGGCACGATTACATCATTAACTCCTAAATTAGGAAATCTAACTATTAATAGTTGATTTTGATCGATCGTAGATGGATTATTCGTAATAACCACACTCTGTCGTATCCCTTTAGCCCCGAGGGGTTCCCGCAATCTGCGGAATGGATTAAGTTTTCGTCCGTATTGAGTTGAAGCCATTGTATATATATTATATAAAAAGTATTATCCTTTAATACGATGGCGCATATATATGATATGGACTATAGCCATGAGACCTCAGGGGAATATGAGGGTCATATAGAAGATACTATCTTCGATAATCCATTTATTTATTCCCCAGAGGTGACAAGTGGTGATACTACTCAGATCTATGGGGAAGGAGTAGACCCTTCTACCACAACCGCTGATATCCATAATGATTTTGAAGATTTTGCAAACTCAACTGATACTTCTCAGTCACCGACTGATACTCTCCAACCACCGACTACGGAAAGCTTTGCGACCCCGACTGATACTTCTCAGTCATATGAAGACTTTGCAGGAGCTCGACGAAAGGATAATTATAATTATATTCCTGAGGATCAACAACAACAACAACAATATGATACTCAAGGCATAACAAGTGATCGATCCGATTGGGTAGATGGTAAACTTACTATAGAACAACAGGTAGTCAAAGAACACGTTGATGCCTTTTACAAGTTTCAGCGAGAACAAGGATGGACACCCAACATAGATATACATTATGATAATGTCGTAGACGGAAAATTATATCTTGATGGGCATACAGCATCACTTTATTATAAAAATAGCGATAACGTTCTTGCTATGACAACTATTAATAATAGAAGTAGTGAACTCGTTAAAGCCTTAGGATTTACATTTAACCGAGAGAACAGGATAGCTGCTCAAGAAATCCGTATAAAAAATGAAATAAAACCTGCGACTAAACGAACTATAGGTGTTATTGGTACCTTATCACTTGATAATGGCCATCTTACTATAACGACAGAAAAAATTAACCGTAACTTACAAGAGATAATAGATGCCTTAGCAGAAGCACGCGGTGGTATCCAATCGGATGATATCGGCAATTTACCTAATCCTATGGGCCAAGAACTTTCTACGTTTAAAAACGGTCTACAAGAATATAATGGAAAGTTAAGTAAGTTATCGTCAAAGTTAATCAAAACCGAAAAAATGATCGAAGAATTGAAAGAAACATTAAAAACGACTGAAAATGAGGGAGAGAGAGAACAAATACAGATTGACCTTAATGCTTTAGATAAGAACCGATTGGTATATTCAAAAGATATAACTACTATACAGGATACTATTCGTACTCAAATTAGTAGAATTAAGGAAACTTTATTGAAAATATTACACGAAGATACTACTCTCGGCGAAAAAATTCGTACATTGTTCAGGGAACAGGGTGTTACAATAGCTAGTATTGTAACAGCTATAGGTCTCGCAATGAGTACTATAGTATTAGCCCTTACAGGTGGTACTGCTGCTGCTGCACCTACCATAACCCCAAAAGGAGGTATTAAGGGTTGGGTTAAAAAGATCTTGAAAGATCTTGGTAATATATTATCGAAATTAGCCGGAAAAGCTGCCTCGGCACTTCCCGGTATTATCGGGGGTATTATATCCTTTATACTTACTTTAGCTAGTAAAATATTAGGATGGATAGCTTCAAACTTATGGATTTTAATAGTAGCTATAGGAAGTGCGATTTTAATTATGGCTCAAAAGGCTTTAAGTTAATCCCCAGATAAGAGCTGTTCCTACTATAATACATCCTACTATTAAGGCTGTTTTATCACTTTCGTGATTATCTTCTTCCAGATCATTATCAATGATTGGAATTGGTTTATGAGGTGGATCGAAACTCTGAGGTTTATTAACCTTTTCAAGGGTTTGAGAATTTACTGGAAAACTTCCGTTAGGTGTTGGAACTATAATCAAGTTATCATTAATATGGGAATTAAGTCCTATAGATAAATCTGAACTAGCTATTACAATTTTATTGTTATATCCTGCCATATTACTATCTATTTGTAATATCATATTTGATGGGGCCATATAAAGATTTTGGCCGAATACGTAATTAACCTGCCCTCGAGCATGTTGGAGAATTCCTTGATATAATTGTATCGATGTAGCGATACTCGTAACAGTATTTATGGTTTCTGATATTATATTTAAGAATTCTTTTTGAGTACCAAATGATGTACCCTGATCTACTATACGAGATCTTGTACGAGTTTGAGAACCTAAAATAGCATATACGTACGTTCTAATAGTATCATTTAAACGCCCAACACCCGCTTGGGTAAATCCATCCGACTTATCAAGTACAAAAGTACTCCAAGCATTATATACTTTCGGACCTTGTAGAATATTTACGATATGTTGTTTTACCGGGGGAGCATAATAGGAAGGAGCTAGAAAAGGTGTATGTAACTCACCTGGAACTTCAGGACCGAATGTCATTTTTGAGAAATCTAACTTAGATATTACATACTTGTATGTTTTACTATATAATTCCGTACCTGTCCTATCTCTTATAGTATGCCCTTCGGTATGAGCATAACCGATTCCATCTCCAGCTGTATCAACTTTCTGTTTCCAATCGGTTAATGGATCTACATTAAATTCAACACATAACTTTTCGTAAGTAGTTTTATCATATATATTCGAAATTGGATCAAATACTTTATCGGTAGGTAATGGAACCCCCATTTCAAATAAAAGTTTCATGGAGGTATAATAAACGTGAAAGATATAAATATCTTGTAATAGAGATTCACCTATGGTATCTTTTAGATGATCTTTATACGCCACTCCACAGCCAGCTGTAGCGCACCACATTACAAAATTAAGCTGATTCTGCCAAAATTGCATAGGATTGTTGGTCCAATCAGTCACTGTATCTTCGCTAATAATAGCTGGTAATGTATACGTTTTCCAAATATTTGGGAAGTTAGCGAAGAAGAATTTATTAGGAGCCACCGTAATAACTAAATGAATTAAATTTTTGTCGATTAATTGTTTTTTATATACTCCACCAACTTTATAGTCGGTATTAGGATTATACTTAAACGCTGCCATAATTTATTTGTATAGTAAACGGGTATAGATGTTTAAAGGTATGTTTACTTTTTTCTCTTACACTCCAAACATATTAATAATATATTCTCATACATATAAGCTTTAGTTTTATCTACTTTATCAATACTAAATTGTTGCGTATCTTTACACATATGATCCCAAATAAGTTCAATATTACACGTAATACAACAATTATTTTGAATATCTTTTAATGATAAAATATATTCGGCCGTAATATTAAAACCTCGTAATTTTTCTGACTTATCGGATAATTTACAATATATAATTTTTTTACGTAAAGCTTTAGGAATACCTTTATCCGGAGTAATAGAACATTCTTCTGGAGGACATATTATACGCGTTAATTGATGTATATATTCAACCCGACTAACAGCTAAATAAACCAGATTAGACCATTGAAGATAATCGTCAATAATCCATACTTTTTTAGTAAGGGTAAGACCTTGACTAGAATGTACAGTCATAGCATATCCTAAAGACCAATCATCACCCCACTTACCATCTATAACTTCTTGAGCAGATAGAACAGATACTTTAACTATATCATTAAGAACTAATTCTTCTTGTATATCAGTTCCTGGTATAGTTACCATAATATTCTGTCTTCGTGAATCTTTTGGACGATAAAGAAGAGGTACGGGTTCATTCGGTAGATATTTGATATGATAAGTAAATAATAATCCCTGAGCTCGATTACGTATCTTTTGTCTAGACGTTAATATAAGATCATTAGGAGTCCATAATTTAATAAATCTATCCCAACCTAAACAATCCGGTAAAAACTGTCTCATTTCTCTACATTGTATTTTATCCGATTGTAAACGAATTTTCTTCTTAAAAGTTTTAAGTATTTCGTCCTTAGCTCGATAATCTTCTAATACTTCTTCGTAATAATGGGTATATTGTTTTAACCAATCATGAGGCATCTTACCCACTATAGGAGGTGGTTGTCCATTATCCCCACAACAAATAACTTGAACCCCATGTTGTAATAACCAATTTAAGAATATTTCTAAAATATGTTGAGGTACTGTACATACCTCATCCCAAATAATTACCCTAGGTACATATTTTTGTCCCATTCTATCGGGTGTCCAATCTTTCTGACCACTCCACCTAAAGAAGCTATGATAAGTTTGAGCCTCAACCCCCCTAGATCTCATATCTTTAGCTAATCTATGAGTAGGAGTAAATACTAAAGGTTTTCTAATATTAAATGTTTTAATAGCTCGTGTAGTTTTACCACTACCACCTCCACCATTCAAATAACTTAACTGATGCCTAGTTAATGGATCTTCAAATTGAGGAGCTGTACTATGTAGTAACTCTATTTTGTATCCTAAGTATTCAGGTTCAGGATTATATGATGCGTGTGCTTGAGGTATATATAATGTATCACCTTTATCTCTCCATTGTGATGGATTTACGGTAGGTAAATAATCTTGTTTCGTTAAACAATATACGCATAAATTTAAGTTACATTTACAGGATATAGGAGCTACATAAGCATCCACACCTTTAAGTTTATATAATGCAGTCTTTCGAATATATATACTATCTGTAGCTACCCTAACTACCTCTTTACTACCAAAACGACGAAGCATACTAAGAAGGTTAATATGAGCATATGATAACATACTGGCTCTTAAATGGGTATATTGAGGTTGACTACCATCATAATAAGTAAGAATATGACCTAAAGGACATTTTTGAGGGGCACCTACTAGAGTACCATTTTTAATAGTATCTCTTACTAAGTAATCTAATTCACCTCGATCCGTTATTAATCTTCTGGTTAATCGTCTACCATCAGCTTTAGCTCCCTGAGTAAACTTACCTATAATACTACACCCTTGATCACGGTCATCCGGAAGCCAAACTTCTTTTTGTGATTTATAAGAGATAATAGCTTCACGAATATATAATTTTGTTAAAATCCCAGATTCTGTAAGATATACTAAAAGTGGTATAGGAGCCCAATTCATCTCTTTGAAATGCTTTCCGAACCAACTAAGGATCACTGGATGGATACCTACATCAAATTCCCATTCGGTAACTTCGGCGAAACCCGAACTAATATCGTTAGGTAGAGATCCATTAATAGATACCCTCATTAATCTATGAGTAGGATGACCAAACCTTTCGAAATATGGTTTTGCTTCACCAAATCCTTGGAAACTAGCGGGATAACATGATTTCATATCTATACTAATAATATCCGTCGTATCGTAATCCATAGAATTCCAGAGACCACCATGACCATGTTCTATACAAGCTTTTTTAATATCATCATCGAATGCACAAGGAGTAGGTTTCCAATTATTATTCTCTTTAGCTACCATACTAGCAGCATGATTTATTCCGAATGTCTTATCCGCTAAAGATGTATTACCTAATTCTATACAAGCTTGTTGTAAGTTCTTATGTTTTTCATCAGTTCTATAAGTACGACCATCTTGGAGTACAAATTGATCAACGGTAAGTCGTTTATCACCACACCCTAAAAGCCATACGGATATAGGTTTATTTTCCGTAGCTCGTTTAATAGCTTCCCATACATCACCGTTATAAATCATAATTTGTCTAGTTTGTGGAAAGTGAAGATCTGTAGACCAAGCGTGACCGTTATGACAAACTAATTCGATAATTCCGTAAGATCGGGTACCTCGTGTTTGATATTTACCACTATTATACATATCCCCACCTGTTGTATTTTTTATAATAATAGAACGTCGAAGAATACTTTCTAAATTAGCTATATCGGAAATCTTAGCCCCGAATTGGTGAATTTTAGTTTCCCAATCTCGTATTTTATAGCGTCTAATTGGAGTAAGACCTTGACCCCTCAAAGCCCCATAAAAATGTTCCAAAACACGCTGAGCTACACAATTAAGATCACCATTACGATACGGGATAAGATTATTAGGATCTGGAACTTTAAGTAGATAAATACCGTAAATGACAGAAGTAATAGGATAAGCATTCTGAAAGTAGAGTTTATCGATACCTACCAACACACCAGGTTTAGTATTATTATTAATAGTAACGGTTACACTACCTTTTTTAACTTCGCTCCGAATAGGGTCAAATTTATCCTCGATTATCCAATCATCATCACCCAAATCACGCAGATATTTAAGTCTAATAATATATGTACCATCTGGAAGTTCTCGTAGAAGGGATGCAGCTCTATGCGTAGTCATAGAAGCATCTAAAGATACATACTGTTCTTCTACTACCCATGTGGAGAAGACGGCATAAGCTCCATCTCGTTGAAATTCGACTTTAGCATCAGATAAAAACCATACCCAAGGTTCATCTTGAGGATACCTAACAGGATGGGGAACGATTATATCTAAATATATTGTATCTATAGGAGTAGGACGATTATCTAGAATATTACGCCCTTCTCTAGCTATAGCTCGTGCTAAAGGTTCTTTATATTTTTTAGTTAAACCATATAAATGAGGCTTCGTCGAACGATTGGTGAGTTTACGGAGATAAGGTAACCGAACTCTAGGCACCCTCGTAGCCCGAGTAGAGTATTCTTTAATCCGTAACGCAGTATCGACTTCGGCTTAAAGTTGGATAGCCTCACGTTTATATTGAGCTTTCTTAAGAGGATTATAATTCCTCAACTCTGGAAACCTTCCCGTTTGTATAGCTCTCCTAAGACGTATTATATATTCATCAGATCGAACCTTAGCTATAGCATTTAATAGATCTGCTTTTTTGAATTTTGATCTACCCCGAATACCTAAGTTACGAGCCTTTAACCGTAATTCACGTATCAATACCATACTAATATAGGGTATACGATAAGTATATAATACATAATTTTATTTATCTAAGTGGAAATTATTTAATTTTAAAAGTTGTACTAAGACTCTATCAAATCTTATACGTGCTATACGTTCAGCGTATATTAGTTTACGTTTAATGGGTCCACCACCACAAGGAGGGCATAATATACTTTCACTTTGATTTCCAACTCCACATTTCCTACACGGTAACGGTATAGGATTTAACCGACGGATCCTAGATCTATGGATTTTACAATACTCGAAGATACAACTATTCCCACATATATTAGTAGACCCAACCAATATCCAAGGGCAGATATTAGAACCTCTCTTACCCATTATTAATATATATAAGTATTGTATCTCGATATATATAATTATTATAATCCTTTAAATGGAATGAAAATTTGAAATCCGAAGGTCGGCCGAGGGTGGTGGCCTCCCTACCTCGGGTTTCAAATTCCGTATTGACCCAAAAAGTATACGTTGTAGAAAGAGAGTATCTCCTATAGGAACATGAAACGGGATATAACGGTACGTAAATTGGTACAGTTTGTATATAAACTTTGTTACTCGCCCTCCCTGCTGCTCACCTATATGTATTGTTGCATCATGCAATGTACGATGCCCACACCTATATGTATTGTTGCATCATGGAATGTATGATGCCCCCACCTATATGTATTGTTGCATCATGGAATGTACGATGCCCCCACCTATATGTATTGTTGCATCATGGAATGTACGATGCACCCACCTATATGTATTGTTGCATCATTATGGTACGATGCCCCCACCTATATGTATTGTTGCACCATGGAATGTACGATGCCCCCACCTATATGTATTGTTGCCCATGGAATGTACGATGCCCCCACCTATATGTATTGTTGCATCATGGAATGTACGATGCCCCCACCTATATGTATTGTTGCATCATGCAATGTACGATGCCCCCACCTATATGTATTGTTGCCCATGGAATGTACGATGCCCCCACCTATATGTATTGTTGCATCATGGAATGTACGATGCCCCCACCTATATGTATTGTTGCATCATGCAATGTACGATGCCCACACCTATATGTATTGTTGCATCATGGAATGTACGATGCCCCCACCTATATGTATTGTTGCATCATGGAATGTACGATGCCCCCACCTATATGTATTGTTGCATCATGGAATGTACGATGCCCCCACCTATATGTATTGTTGCATCATGGAATGTACGATGCCCCCACCTATATGTATTGTTGCATCATGGAATGTACGATGCCCCCACCTATATGTATTGTTGCATCATAATGTACGATGCCCCCACCTATATGTATTGTTGCCCATGGAATGTACGATGCCCCCACCTATATGTATTGTTGCATCATGGAATGTACGATGCCCCCACCTATATGTATTGTTCCCATGGAATGTACGATGCCCCCTTCGAATTAGACCCCACCTATATGTATTGTTGCATCATGGAATGTACGATGCCCCACCTATATGTATTGTTGCATCATGGAATGTACGATGCCCCCACCTATATGTATTGTTGCACCATGGAATGTACGATGCCCCCACCTATATGTATTGTTGCCCATGGAATGTACGATGCCCCCACCTATATGTATTGTTGCATCATTATGGTACGATGCCCCCACCTAGATGTATTGTTGCCCATGGAATGTACGATGCCCCCACCTAGATGTATTGTTGCCCATGGAATGTACGATGCCCCCACCTAGATGTATTGTTGCCCATGGAATGTACGATGCCCCCACCTATATGTATTGTTGCATCATGGAATGTACGATGCACCCACCTATATGTATTGTTACATCATGGAATGTACGATGCCCGTATCTATATGTGTTGTTGCATCATGGAATGTACAATGCCCCCACCTATATGTATTGTTGCATCATGGAATGTATGATGCCCCCACCTATATGTATTGTTGCATCATGGAATGTACGATGCCCCCACCTATATGTATTGTTGCACGATGGAATGTACGATGCCCCCACCTATATGTATTGTTGCCCATGGAATGTATGATGCCCCCACCTATATGTATTTTTGCATCATGGAATGTACGATGCACCCACCTATATGTATTGTTGCATCATTATGGTACGATGCCCCCACCTATATGTATTGTTGCCCATGGAATGTACGATGCCCCCACCTATATGTATTGTTGCATCATGCAATGTACGATGCCCACACCTATATGTATTGTTGCCCATGGAATGTACGATGCCCCCACCTATATGTATTGTTGCATCATGCAATGTACGATGCCCACACCTATATGTATTGTTGCATCATGCAATGTACGATGCCCACACCTATATGTATTGTTGCATCATGGAATGAACGATGCCTACACCTATATGTATTGTTGCATCATGGAATGTACGATGCCCCCACCTATATGTATTGTTGCATCATTATGGTACGATGCCCCCACCTATATGTATTGTTGCCCATGGAATGTACGATGCCCCCACCTATATGTATTGTTGCATCATGGAATGTACGATGCCCCCACCTATATGTATTGTTGCATCATGGAATGTACGATGCCCCCACCTATATGTATTGTTGCCCATGGAATGTACGATGCCCCCACCTATATGTATTGTTGTCCATGGAATGTACGATGCCCCACCTATATGATTGTTGCATCATGGAATGTACGATGCCCCCACCTATATGTATTGTTGCATCATGGAATGTACGATGCCCCCACCTATATGTATTGTTGCCCATGGAATGTACGATGCCCCCACCTATATGTATTGTTGCCCATGGAATGTACGATGCCCACCTATGTATTGCTCATGAATTCGATGCCCCACCTATATGTATTGTTGCATCATGGAATGTACGATGCCCCCACCTATATGTATTGTTGCATCATGGAATGTACGATGCCCCACCTATATGTATTGTTGCATCATGGAATGTACGATGCCCCCACCTATATGTATTGTTGCCCATGGAATGTACGATGCCCCCACCTATATGTATTGTTGCATCATGGAATGTACGATGCCCCCACCTATATGTATTGTTGCATCATGGAATGTACGATGCCCCACCTATATGTATTGTTGCATCATTATGTACGATGCCCCCACCTATATGTATTGTTGCCCATGGAATGTACGATGCCCCCACCTATATGTATTGTTGCATCATGGAATGTACGATGCCCCCACCTATATGTATTGTTGCCCATGGAATGTACGATGCCCACACCTATATGTATTGTTGCATCATTATGTACGATGCCCCCACCTATATGTATTGTTGCATCATGGAATGTACGATGCCCCCACCTATATGTATTGTTGCACCATGGAATGTACGATGCCCCCACCTATATGTATTGTTGCACCATGGAATGTACGATGCCCCCACCTATATGTATTGTTGCCCATGGAATGTACGATGCCCCCACCTATATGTATTGTTGCGTGAGAAAAGGGAGACGTTTGTAGCGCGGATCTAGTAGAGACGCTAGCATAGGTGTCGACTTGGCGGCATCAAGCTACGATGGCTGAAATCGTCGCACAAGTTCACCACTGATGACCTTCACTTTCACTATCAGACCACTATCAGCACTATCAATACTCAGGCAGTCATTCAGAAGCCCATGCACCATCTGTTTGTTTTTATTTTTACGTTTATTTATCGTCGCTACCGGTTGCCCATGAGCGACTCCTCCTGAAGAGATTAGTTATTTTAGATTGTGGAGGATAGTGGTGCATGATACAGACAGAGACCCATTCCAGAATCTCCTCTGGTTCTTTTACGTGCACGGTGTAAAGCACCGACACGAGACCTCGGTTTAACGTCCCATCTGAAAGACTGTTAATTTTATTAGGGTCAGACGGGGGATCGAACCTGCGATCCCTGGATTACCAGTCCAGCGTGTTATCACTGGACTACATATCCGTCTGTGAGGACACCATAAAAAAGTCATACTTTAAATAGTACTTTTGGGTAATATTGAGCACTTAATTAAAAATTTTAAATACATATGGGCGTGAATGTTGCTGCAAACTTTCAGTAATATTTCAAAGGTATTTTCTCGGTAAAACAATTTTAAAATCATATCAAAGACCCCCGATATTTACCCGGCAGCAACAATT
Organism: Archivesica marissinica; assembly: GCA_014843695.1. NCBI lineage: Eukaryota > Metazoa > Mollusca > Bivalvia > Venerida > Vesicomyidae > Archivesica > Archivesica marissinica. The sequence continues at coordinate 53,979,206 of CM026392.1, forward strand.
TGCAAACAAATTAGCTTGCAATATTGAATTGGTTCAATCAGTAATATAGTGGAAGTCGTGATAGCGCAGTGGATGCGCGTTCGCTTCAGGTGCGAAAGGTCCGGAGTTCGAGCCCCACTGGAGCCGTTACGATTGTGCCCTTAGGCAAGCATTTAAATTCCACGTTGCCTCTTCTCTCTCCCTCGTGGCGATGGATTCCATCAGAATGAGTCTCGAGAGTGATTTATATAAGTGAAATAACTTGTTTCGCAATCGAGCTAAAATAAATTTGTATAAACTAATATAGATTAACATGTTTATAAATTAAACAATAAAATTCAAACACTACCTACCTTAGAACCTACTGTAATTATCCAATTTCATGGCAAGTGTCAATTAACACCTGCCGTGGTTGCGATCACAACATGGTTTATTCACACCTCCTCGGTCGATTTCTTTTGTATTGTAACTTTGTAAGGTTTTATGATATATTGAAAAGAAAACAACGACGACGTATCTGATTATATGACAGTTTATTTAAATTTTGCAAATATATTTTTTTCCTTCCGAATATTTGAATACTGTAATAGTATTCGAATATTCGAACGTTCGAGCGAATATTCGTTGCCATCCCTAGTTATAATAGACACCTCTGATAGGCCACCTCTGATAGACCACCTCTGATAGACCACCTCTGATAGACACCTCTGAATAAAGACCTGTCTCTAAAGACCTTCAATATGATCCCCCATCAAGTCATTATCCATGCATTAAGACCACCTGTTTCTATTGACCTCAATTTTGATATCCCATCAAATCATTATCCATGTACAACCAAACCTGTCTTAAGCAGCCAGCCAAAGGAATCAAGAAAGTGGCTGCTTAGCACAGGTGGCTGCTTAATAGAGGGCAACTGTAGAGTAAAATAACATATTGGGAATCTGGAAATTGGCTGAAACAGGTTGGCTGCTCAATACAGGTGACCATTAACACATGTGTGACTGTATAATAACCTCTATATAAAGAACTCCTGAGAACAAAGAAGGTTTGAGGGTAAATAATACAATAGCGAGCAATACAGTTTACCAATATGGCCGAGTGGTTACGGTCGTTGAATTCAAATCACCTACCCCCTCACCGATGTAGGTACGAATCCCACTGGCGTGACAAATTCTTTCATGTAGGGAAGATATCCAGCTTGCTTGCGGAAGGTCGGTGGTTCTATCCGGGTTCCCGTTTGTGCCTGAAATACTGCTGGGAGAGGCACCCAATGTCTTTCTCAACCAATAATAGCTGGAGAGACCCCATCTAACCTAAGCTGTTGGTGCCACTTTAATCCCCAAAACAAACAAAGTGTACCAAGTGGTTGTGGAAGCTCAGATGTTCTAGCCGCGGCTGTCCGATTAGCGCTTCTCACAAATGCAACCCGGGTTCGATCCTCGGACCGGGAAGTATGTGAGATGATACGGTGGTCGCCAGATCGGACACGTGGGTTTTCTCCGGGTACTCCGGTTTCCTCCCACATGAATGACCACATTTACTGTTTCATCCACGCCAACGAGAGTGATTAATATTTGTTGTTAAAACTTGTTTCGCAATCGTTAAATCTAGCCAGGTGTATACTGTTGTACATTGTCTGTTTGAGATTTAGTGTTGAAAAATTAAAACATTACATACAAACAAACAAACAAACAAAGACTATGAAATCTGCATGAAAATAACTTGGAAATGTTGGAAAGATCTTCAAAGAAAGATGATTACAAAATTAAATGTATTTTGTTACTAAATCTATATCTAACTATTATTCTACGTCTCTAAATAATGTTATTTATTGTTGTACCATCAGGAAATAAGTTCACAAACACCAGCCTTTCACTGCGGAAAGTTTATCCGAGTATATGGGAGTGTATGGTCCTCTATGTGAACCCATTTTCCGCAGTTTTTCTATTAATCATGCGGGTATTTTAATGGAGTGTAATGAGCAGTTTTGTAGTTTCTCGAAATGTTCTGTGAAAGTAAACAGACTAGTTTAATTCAAGCAGCCTAATTTATTCAAGTGATATATTGAACACTGTGATTGTGCTGCTTCTTCCCACATATAGTCTGCTGCTGTAGCTTCCCACATATAGTCTGCTGCTGTAGCTTCCCACATATAGTCTGCTGCTGTTATTACAGTATACTATACTCCTTGGATACCCGATTCCTTGTCTACTGTCCCACATATAGTCTGCTGCTGTTATTACAGTATACTATACTCCTTGGATACCCGATTCCTTGTCTACTGTCCCACATATAGTCTGTTGCTGCTTCCCACATATAGTCTGCTGCTGCTTCCCACATATAGTCTGCTGCTGCTTCCCATATACATCTGCTCCCCACAACCCGCTTCCCACAATAGTCTGCTGCTGTAGCTTCCCACATATAGTCTGCTGCTGTACCCCACAAACCCCTTCCCAATAAGCTGCTGCTGTTATACAGTATACTATACTCCTTGGATACCCATTCCTGTCTACTGTCCCACATATAGTCTGCTGCTGTTATTACAGTATACTATACTCCTTGGATACCCGATTCCTTGTCTACTGTCCCACATATAGTCTGCTGCTGCTTCCCACATATAGTCTGCTGCTGCTTCCCACATATAGTCTGCTGCTGCTTCCCATATAGCATCTGCTACTTCCCACATATAGTCTGCTGCTGTAGCTTCCCACATATAGTCTGCTGCTGCTGCAGTATGCTACACTCACTAGATACCCTACTACCCGTTACATTCAAGCAGCCTAATTTATTCAAGTGATATATTGAACACTGTGATTGTGCTGCTGTTTCCCACATATAGTATGCTGCTGCTATTACAGTATGCTATACTCCATGGAAACTGGATTCCTTGTCTACTGTCCAGTAGGATCTTGACTTTATCAAGTTCTGGTGATAATTGATGGACATTATGTGACTAACACCCACACACATACACTGCCCCTGACTCATCTACTGTTAGTTGGCATGGGCTTCTCAGCTGAGAATCTGAATAGACAGCCTTGACCGTACCATCAATAGTCAGACTGGTCACAGTGTGTCTGCCCCAATCAGATACATATATAATAGTGTTATCTGGACTGAGGGTCAAGTAGCGAGGATCACTAAACAGAGGTTTCTTACTAGAATCTAGAATATCCAATGCTTTAATGACATTTCCAGACATGTCCAGTATCTGAATCCTTGCAGGGTTGATGTATGAGACTATGAGACTATCACCGGTATAGGCAATCCCACAACACTCTCCTCCCGCCTTTATATCTTCACACTTTATCACAGACATTGATTTAGAAAATGTCATCAATCTTATAATTCCTTGCATTGGTACTGCAACAGCAACTTTGTCATCTTTAATTTTGGTGATGTCCCAAGGCCTTAAGGACATTTCCATTGTTTCAAATGAGGGATTGTTCTGCTGTATATCTTTGTATATGAGGAGAGAAGAACCATCCCAGTCAGTTACTAGAAGTGTGTTCTCTGACAGCAGACATAGACTTGAACATGTAACTTCCTTGATGTTGATGTGGGTGTGGACAGCAGCAATTCTCTTTCTCATACTCGGGCTTGGAATATCCTCAAAGGTGAAGAAGTTGGTTCTCGTGTGGAGCGTTTCTAACTTTGAATCAATTTCATTTGGTTCAACCTTATAGTGCTTTATGTCATTGTTCTCCTTCAATTTACTCACTTCCTGTTTAATCTTGTCTACATCTGTGTGTGCCAATTTCATTGCTATGAATAGTTTACACCTATGACCTAGTGTCCGATTCTGTACAAGGTCAGAGGATAATATTTTTAGGTCACCTTTCAAGGTCATATTTTTTGTCTTCAATGCCTTCATGTTTGTCTTGTCGACGTTCCCACAGTTTTCTACTTTCTGTGTAATGTCTTTGAAAGCATTACTAAATTTATCGTCCAGTTTCTTTTGTTTGTCCGCTAATTGGTCAACCATCTCTTGCCTTTCTTTCTTCAGCTTTGCTATTATTTCTTCCATTTTCTTATCAAAGTTTTCAATTGTTTCTTTCTGGTAAGTTTTAAAAGTTCCTAGAATTTTTTCCTTGTGTTTTTTAATTGTTGATTTAGCATTGGTTTCTTGTAAATCAACACTTTGGACATTTGAATGTATTCTCTTTCCAATTTCTTCTAATTCCTTTGACACATTGTCCATGTCAAACATGAGGTGTTTAAGTTCTTGACTCTGCTCAATATGTTTAACAATTGTTGGTAAATGACTTAGATTTGAACAGTTGCTATGATTGTTCACCTTACATTCAGAACATGCAATCTTGTCACATGGGGTGCAGTAAAACTTGATTATTTGGTTTGGATGATCAGAGCATTTTTCAAAACAGAAATCTTGTGGCATACTTTGTTTGTCCTGGACAGTATGTGCTGACATGTACAATTTATGATATTCCATGCAGTGTCCACACATATACTCCATACATTCTACACAAAATCCTTCAGCAGGTGAATATTTACTGGTCATTTTATCACAATGTTCACAGTGCATTTCATGAATATCATCCGAGTCTTGTGTAAATGAAAACGAGGTCCTAAACTCACTTTGGTTTGAAGTAGCCATAATATTTATTCTATAATGTTATATAAATCCCAATAACAATATAAACTTATAACAAATACACACTAGATCGCCACAAACTTGATTATATTTCATTCTGTGATCAACCAACTTCCTATTTCATTGCTGAATGTAAAATGCTGTATATTTAATCAATATGTTAGTTAAAATACCCTTGGTAGATAAAACTTTTGATAATAACCATGGTGCATGACGATTTGTCTCAAGTTACACGACTCTTAACATTTATATAAACGATTGTGTGGTTTCGTTATACCTGTGTTAGATCAGTATTACATTATACCTGTGTTAGACCGGTATTACATTATACCTGTGTTAGACCGGTATTACATTATACCTGTGTTAGACCGGTATTACATTATACCTGTGTTAGACCGGTATACATTATACCTGTGTTAGACCGGTATTACATTATACCTGTGTTAGACTGGTATTACAGTATACCTGTGTTAGACCGGTATACATTATACCTGTGTTAGACCGGTATTACATTATACCTGTGTTAGACTGGTATTACATTATACCTGTGTTAGACTGGTATTACATTATACCTGTGTTAGACCGGTATTACATTATACCTGTGTTAGACCGGTATACATTATACCTGTGTTAGACCGGTATTACATTATACCTGTGTTAGACTGGTATTACATTATACCTGTGTTAGACTGGTATTACATTATACCTGTGTTAGACCGGTATTACATTATACCTGTGTTAGACCGGTATACATTATACCTGTGTTAGACCGGTATTACATTATACCTGTGTTAGACCGGTATTACATTATACCTGTGTTAGACTGGTATTACATTATACCTGTGTTAGACCGGTATTACAATATACCTGTGTTAGACCGGTATTACATTATACCTGTGTTAGACCGGTATTACATTATACTGTGTTAGACCGGTATTACATTGTACCTGTGTTAGACTGGTATTACATTACACATGTGTTAGACTGGTATTACATTATACCTGTGTTAGACTGGTATTACATTACACATGTGTTAGACCGGTATTACATTATACCTGTGTTAGACTGGTATTACATTACACATGTGTTAGACTGGTATTACATTATACTGTGTTAGACCGGTATTACATTATACATGTGTTAGACCGGTATTACATTATACCTGTGTTAGACCGGTATTACATTATACCTTTGTTAGACCGGTATTACATTATACATGTGTTAGAGCAGTATTACATTATACCTGTGTTAGACCAGTATTACATTATACCTGTGTTAGACCAGTATTACATTATACCTGTGTTAGAGCAGTATTACATTATACATGTGTTAGACCGGTATTACATTATACCTGTGTTAGACCGGTATTACAGTATACCTGTGTTAGACCGGTATTACAGTATACCTGTGTTAGACCGGTATTACATTATACCTGTGTTAGACCGGTATTACATTATACCTGTGTTAGACCGGTATTACATTATACTGTGTTAGACCGGTATTACATTATACTGTGTTAGGCCGGTATTACATTATACCTGTGTTAGACCGGTATTACATTATACTGTGTTAGGCCGGTATTACATTATACCTGTGTTAGACCGGTATTACATTATACCTGTGTTAGACCGGTATTACATTATACCTGTGTTAGACCGGTATTACATTATACATGTGTTAGACCGGTATTACATTATACCTGTGTTAGACCGGTATTACATTATACCTGTGTTAGACCGGTATTACATTATACCTGTGTTAGACCGGTATTACATTATACCTATGTTAGACCGGTATTACATTATACCTGTGTTAGACTGGTATTTCATTATACATGTGTTAGATCAGTATTACATCTACCTGTGTTAGACTGGTATTACATTATACCTGTGTTAGACCGGTATTTCACAATACCTGTGTTAGACTGGTATTACATTATACCTGTGCTAGATTGGTATTACATCATACCTGTGTTAGACCGGTATTACATTATACCTGTGTTAGACCGGTATTACACCATACCTGTGTTAGACCGGTATTACATTATACCTGTGTTAGACCAGTATTACATTATACCTGTGTTAGACTGGTATTACATTATACCTGTGTTAGACCGGTATTACATTATACCTGTGTTAGACAGGTATTACATTATACATGTGTTAGAGCGGTATTACATTACACCTGTGTTAGACCGGTATTACATTACACATGTGTTAGACCGGTATTACACTATACCTGTGTTAGACCGGTATTACATTATACCTGTGTTAGACCGGTATTACATTATACCTGTGTTAGAACGGTATTACACTATACCTGTGTTAGACCGGTATTACATTATACCTGTGTTAGACCGGTATTACATTATACCTGTGTTAGATCGGTATTACATTATACCTGTGTTAGACCGGTATTACATTATACCTGTGTTAGACCGGTATTACATTATACCTGTGTTAGACCGGTATTACACTATACATGTGTTAGACCAGTATTACATCTACCTGTGTTAGACCGGTATTACATTATACCTGTGTTAGACCGGTATTACATTATACCTGTGTTATACCGGTATTACATTATACCTGTGTTAGACCGGTATTACATTATACCTGTGTTAGACCGGTATTTCACAATACCTGTGTTAGACCAGTATTACATTATACCTGTGTTAGACTGGTATTACATTATACCTGTGTTAGACCGGTATTACATTATACCTGTGTTAGACCAGTATTACATTATACCTGTGTTAGACCGGTATTACATTATACCTGTGTTAGACCAGTATTACATTATACCTGTGTTAGACCGGTATTACATTATACCTGTGTTATATCAGTATTACATTATACCTGTGTTAGACCGGTATTACACTATACCTGTGTTAGACCGGTATTACATTATACCTGTGTTAGACCAGTATTACATTATACCTGTGTTAGACCAGTATTACACTATACCTGTGTTAGACCGGTATTACACTATACCTGTGTTAGACCAGTATTACATTATACCTGTGTTAGACCAGTATTACACTATACCTGTGTTAGACCGGTATTACACTATACCTGTGTTAGACCAGTATTACACTATACCTGTGTTAGACCGGTATTACACTATACCTGTGTTAGACCAGTATTACATTATACCTGTGTTAGACCAGTATTACATTATACCTGTGTTAGACCGGTATTACACTATACCTGTGTTAGAGCAGTATTACATTATACCTGTGTTAGACCTGTATTACACTATACCTGTGTTAGACCGGTATTACACTATACCTGTGTTAGACCGGTATTACACTATACCTGTGTTAGACCAGTATTACATTATACCTGTGTTAGACCGGTATTACATTATACCTGTGTTAGATCGGTATTACATTATTCATGTGTTAGATCAGTATTACATTATACCTGTGTTCGACCGGTATTACATTATACCTGTGTTAGACTGGTATTACATTATACCTGTGTTAAACCAGTATTACATTATACCTGTGTTAGACCAGTATTACATTACACCTGTGTTAGACCGGTATTACACTATACCTGTGTTATATCAGTATTACACTATACCTGTGTTAGACCGGTATTACATTATACCTGTGTTAGACCGGTATTACACTACACCTGTGTTAGACCGGTATTACATTATACCTGTGTTAGACCGGTATTACATTATACCTGTGTTAGACCGGTATTACATTATACCTGTGTTAGACCAGTATTACATTATACCTGTGTTAGACCGGTATTACACTATATCTGTGTTAGACCGGTATTACATTATACCTGTGTTATTAATCATGGCTCAACCTAGCGTGCTCCTGAACCATCTTGACGAGCCCAAGAGATCACCTCTCATTTCAAATTTGTGGGCGTCCGTGGCTGAGTTGTTATTGTCGTCGACTTTAAATCACTTGTCCTCATGTCTGTAGCTGGGGGTGTCCGATACATTCAAGTGAGGAAGCTATCCAGCTGGCTTGTGGAAGGTTGGTGGATCTACCATGTAGCTGGGGGTGTCCGATCCATTCATGTGAGGAAGCTATCCAGCTGGCTTGTGGAAGGTCGGTGGTTCTACCCTGTAGCTGGGGGTGTCCGATCCATTCATGTGAGGAAGCTATCCAGCTGGCTTGTGGAAGGTGGGTGGTTCTACCCTGTAGCTGGGGGGGTCCGATCCATTCATGTGAGGAAGCTATCCAGCTGGCCTGTGGAAGGTCGGTGGTTCTAACCGGGTGTCAGTTCATGCATGAAATACTATAGACTAGACCAATTTTCTGAAAAAGATAAAGTGCTAGGGGCAAATCGTAGTACAATTGGTAAACGAGCGGTTTTATTATAATTTGGGTATGCCGAATTCGATGCAGGTGTTTACCAAGCCGAAATATGTGTCCTTGACCTTCAAACGGTCAATTCAAAATGGTGACCCATTTTTTACATATATTTTAATAGCAAAAAAACAATAACAGTCCTGTATCTTGTTCACATTGGTACAAATATGTAGTTGTTCAATAATTTAGTTACCACATGTATTGTATGCTATTTTAAGTTTGTAATTTCAACCTCAAAGGTCAAGGCCAACAGCGAAATTGAAGGTCAAATGATGACGATTGCAATAATGTTGAAGTTAATCGCAGTAAAGTACTGAGTGTAGCTCAAGATTTAGTGTATGGTGTAAGTGGGGGTAAGAAATGAACTCCAAAACACATCGGTCTGGGAAGTACATTACATCAGGCAACTCGCTCGAAACACCTGGTGCAATTATTTCATAATGCAGGTCACTGCCTGAGCTACAATCAGGTTTTACAGGTTAATATGACACTTGCTGAAAGCACACTCAAGTCCCATGATCATGATACTGGTGCTGTGATCCCTACTAACCTTACAAGAAACCAGTTCATTCACTACACAGCTGACAATATAGACATTCTTGATGAGACGCTCGGTGGTAATATCACATTTCATGCCACTCAGTTGGCATCCTGGCAACGTGGAGAGTCGAATGATATAACACTTCAAACCCTAGATACATCATCAGCTCATGTACCGAATGTTCCTAATATCCTACAGGAACTACATCCAGTGAAAATAAACACATCTTTGAGCGAGCCTGTTTTGACTACACCTGTTCACCATTCGTGGTTTGATGCATCAACAGAAGATTAGGGGTATGTCAAGAAAGCAAAAGCAACCGATCTAGCTTTCTATTGTCACCATCAGGCGCACACGCATACAGCTGGGTGGAAAATGTTCAGTCAATTTCGTCAAATGACCCGGAGCAGACAACAGTTGGATATTTACTGATCATTCTAGCCCCAGCCCATGAACTTGATACCTTGAACACGGTTGTGAAAAGATGTATGTCTATATCATCACATTTTGGACAAAAGTACACTGTCATTACAGTTGATCAGGCACTTTACTGTAGGCTCATGGAATTGAAGTGGGCAGTTCCCGAATACCAGCATAAACTTATCCCACGTCTTGGAGGACTTGACAAATATCGATGAAATTTTCTGAACGTTATAGGTGACCATATGGATGGCCCTGGTTTAGCAGACGTTTGGGTAGAGAGTGGATTGTTAGCTCCAGGACCAGTGGAACTTGCACTAGCAGGGAAGGCGTACAACAAGGGCATGCAAGCTCATAAGCTGACGGTACAAGCATTGTGGTGTCTTTTAATACCAGATATGCTTTCCTATACAGAAAATGTCGATCAACAATGTCATGAACAGATATTACATTTAGAGAAAGATGAACAGCACACCATTCAGTTGATTGAAATTCTAACAACCAATCCATTTCAGAGAATAATGAGAGACTACATCCAAACAGAATCCAGTAAAGTCAACCTTGCCTTTTGGTGGACATACATGGAGTTAGTGTCAATCCTTCTCATGTTTACACGAGCATTACGTGATGGTTTATGGGACTTGTATCTAACATCATTCAGTATGATGTTGCCATACTTCATGAGATACGATCACCTGAATTATGCTAGATGGGGTCAAGAATCTATCAAAAGTGAATTAATGAAGGGCAACTTGGAATGGTTAAACGGCACAGGCATACAAGGTGGTGGAATACTAGGCATTACACAATCATCAACAACAACGGTTACAGCTCTCTCAAGATGGACACTATCGTACAACTTGAGGTCCCAAATTGCATCAGACACATATGCAATGTATAACCTATAACCAAGACAAAACCGTGACAGAGATGATGAACATTCTGTGTTTATGACATTCCAGAGATTCTCCCGACTCAAACAAAGAATCATTGAAGAACATAGCCACTAAAAGATTTGGCAACCGCTGAAATTCAAAGTTCACTTATTGGAGTAAAAGAATATGGACAGAAAGAAGTCACTAAATTTGTAGAATAGCGATTAGCTGTCAATAAGGGGAATTTAATTTCAGAAGTTGGGATCCATGCTTCACTACGAAAACAGAATGCTGCAACATTTGC
>CM026392.1:53991281-54009780 GCA_014843695.1 Archivesica marissinica
GTGGCGTCGCTATGGGGGGGGCACGGGGGGGGGGGCATGTGCCCCCCCCACCCCACTGAACAGATGTGCCCCCCAGGTGCCCCCCCACTAGAAATTTTGTTTTGCGGAAATATAATTGTGTATTTTATAACATTTACTTGGATTACCATGTTCAGATTAACTTAATTCTCCAAACATATTCGAAATAAAAACAAATCAACAGAGTTCAAAGCATTACGCATACGAATACTGAACATTCACGCCAATTTCCCACCACCAGTAAGAGCTAAATGTCAATCACTCTGAGACTGGATGGCATTATTTTATCCACCTGTTTATTTTGTTCACGTGCAATTTATAGCATTGACAGATGGATAAAACATATTTGTTTCAATATTGTGTTGATAGACTGTAACTTTTCAGTGTCACAAGCTTTCAAATTTGGTAGTTGAACTGTTCCATTCTCTTTGAAGTCTACCGCCGTTTGTACATTGGGATAATTCGGCAAATGTACCAGCGCATGTTAATTGCAATACTTCGCAAGGCGTAATACTTGCTTTTACAACATATTGGTTCACTGGAAAACCGCTTCATTTGATTAGGTGAGTGGAATATATATATTAATTGCTTTATATTTTGTTTTTCCCATGAGTATAATATATATAGGCCTATATTTGCAGGCAGTTATGATTACAACTGATTATAAGTGTTACTGTGGGATTTATGCAATATGCAATATTATCAACAGGTAATCGGCTGCGCAGAAATCACACATACATGTACACTAATTTCACTAAAAATGTATGTATTATGAAGTATGTAATTGATCATTATTTATGTAGCACTGTTACCCGCTGTACAATTACAGTACTTGTAACTTGTGATATCATCTGATGCAATAGTGCAGCTATTGTACTACTCATACAGTATTAGTATAGTTATACGACAGTGGAAAAGTAAAGGAAATATGATTAATTTTATACATGTACAGTACTGTAAATGAGCACATATATATACATATTTTTGCGCTCTTTAGATTGTTAAAATAGATCCCAGCTTCGGACACGAATTATCATCTTTTCCACATAGTATTTAAAATAATCATTCTAACATTTATAGGTTCTGAAGTTCCAAGTTCAATTGATTAATGAGTATGCATAATATGCAAGCCAACATCAAAGATTTCTTTGGGAAACGTTCTGCTGATGCAAAAGACTCATGCAGCAAACGTCAACATGTGGATGATCTGCTACAAGCAACCGTTGAAGAGGACGTTTGGCTTGGTTGTTATTCAGACAGTGATTCATCAGATAATGAAAGTGACTCACAACAACTTGACACATTGACAGTAATCGCCAAACCAGACCATGGAGGAGATACTCAACACAATCCAGGACCATCTGATATTAGTAGTGGAAGGAGAGAAGCCCCAACACAACCCAATGTAGCATTCCCCTCAAGACTATTTGGGACAAAACGGCGTTCATTTCTGTCTGCCTGGTATGATACACACAAATGGTTGGAATATTCTGTGAGCCATGATTCAGCATTCTGCTTCTGTTGCAGAATGTTTCCAGTACCAAACAAAAGGCCACCAGAGAACACATACACATCTACTGGTTATCGCCAATGGAAAAAGGCCACTGAGAAGGATGCAGGGTTCGCTCAACATGAACGGAGTGATTACCACCATCTGACATTTTGTGCATGGAGGGAATTCCAAGAACATGTCAAGGCAGGTGCGACAATAGATGTGGCTCTAACATCAGCACATGAGAAGATACTAAATGAGAACAGACATTACGTCAAGCAAGTAGGAAAAGTGTTGTGTCTAACAGCGAGACAGAAAATAGCACAAAGAGGACACAAGGAGGATGTGGACAGTACAAACAAAGGGAACTTTCTTGAGATACTGGAACTCATCAGTGAAAGTGATATTGTTGTGAGAGATAGACTAAGAGGGCCGTACAGCGTCAAGTACACCAGTCCGGAGATACAGAATGAGATGTTGGCTATATTAGCAAGTATGATCCGTGATGAAATCAGTAGAGAGTTGGCTTCAAGCGTTCAATACTCAGTCATGATCGATGAGTCAAAAGATATCAGCAAGAAAGAGCAACTATCTATTGTCGTACGATATGTATACAAGAACTCAGTACATGAGGAGTTTCTCGATTACACCAGGCTTCATGAATTGAATGCGGAATATCTGAAAGACAAGTTAGGTGAGGTACTGAGCACATGTGGAATTAACTGTAAAGACTGCGTTGGTCAGACTTATGATGGTGCCTCTGTTATGAGTGGTGTCAATCGTGGTGTCCAGCAGCTATTCAGAGAAAGGTTTGCGCCATTAGCTATATACATACACTGCTACAATCACAGGCTCAATCTCGTTATTGTAGATAGTGTAAAGTCTGTGAAAATGGCAGACAACTTCTTCACTTTGTTAGAACAATTATATGTGTTCATATCATCACACACACCTCATGAAATATATTTGCAACAACAGGTAAAACTATTTCCTGGAAAGCAAAAGCTAGATGGTCATGCCAGTATGTGTCCTGCAAGGTATTGCTCGATACACTACCGGCGGTGGTGGCAACACTGCAGGAAATAGCTGAGAGTCACACTGGAAAGAGAGCACATGATGCTAGAAGTCTTTTAGTACACATTGATGTTGGTATGGTGACATGTCTAGTTATGTTCACACACATTATGTGTAGAACCAAACTGTTATCAGATACGCTGCAGTCACCAGCATTAGATCTAGCAGCAGCTGCAGATTTGGTGGAGGTGGTACAACATGATCTAGTCGATGAGCGATGTGAGGAGGTATGGAATGGTATTTGGGCAACAACAAAGGATTTATGTGAAGTAATTGATGTTGATGTGATCCCTCCTCCACGAAGAGTCAGAAGACAACCGAGGCATCTACAAGACAGCATTGTTATGGCACCATCAGGTGTACAGGAAGATCTACCTGGAGAGTACTGCCATACACTGTACTATCCCGTGATGGACATATTAATAGCTGAACTAAGTTCCCGATTTGATGGTGCAAATCGCGATCTTCTTCCTGCAATCCCATGTAATGCCAGATTTCTAGAACTAGGATAGCTTAGTAAGATGACAGTACAATATCACATTGACGATGAGTATCTGGGCATAGAATTGCGACAGGCAAAACGGTTAATAGACACCAAACGGGCATCGGGAATTGATATCGGGAGCATTGGCCAATTGGCCACATTTATGTTCCCGTACCGAGACACTTTTCCAGATCTATGTAAATTGTTGAACATTGCGCTTGTGTTGCCACCAACATCAGCATCATGTGAATGAAGCTTTTCCTCAATGAAACTGACCAAGAGCTACTTAAGGAATACTATGTCTGACAAAAAGCTATCTTCACTCGGAGTAATTGGTATTCATCCTCAAAGAGCAAAACAACTCAATATGGAAGAATTTGTTAATCTATTCGTTAGAAAGCATAACAATAGGAAGATCCAACTATTCTAAATCAGACTGAATGGATACAATATAGATGTGCAAGGAATTAAGTAGGACTTATATAAATATAGTGAGTAGGCATGTCTGTTTTGTTTTTTTATCTTATATAAATATGAAGTATTATATAAAAATGTAATACTGACTAGAACATGTTTATATAATACTGTATAATGTATATATAAGAGAAAACATACACGATTGACGGACTACAATATATCATTTGTTAGACTAAAGTAATTATGAATGTTTATGGTTTAAATATACTATATCCTCATAAACTGTACTTTTTACTGCTCCGCGACTGTTTTCACTTAAAAATGTGTGCCCCCCACACTGAACCTTGTGCCCCCTCCCCATATGCCCCCCTGCAAAATATACCCTAGCTACTGTTGCCATGTAATACATTGCCCACTACCGAATGGCAGCAATAAAGTGATGTCTGTTTCTGTATACCTGAAAGTATTTCATCTTTAAGTGTGGCCTTGACCTATGGGTCAGGTCACAGATCTTGGGACGCGACATCTTCATGTGAGGAACACGAGTTGCGTAGCTATTGAAAATCCCAATATTTGACCTTTGAAATAGCGACCTGGGCCATGGCGAATAATTGTGCCAAATTATTTCAAAATCCCCCCCAATGACGACAAAGTTATAGCCCGGACACGAAAGTCGACGAATGCACTCGGGATAATCCTATTATAGTCCCCAAACAGTTTCACGAGTAGTGGACTAGTCTAACACAGACAAACAGTTTCACGAGTAGTGGACTAGTCTAACACAGACAAACAGTTTCACGAGTAGTGGACTAGTCTAACACAGACAATCAGTTTCACGAGTAGTGGACTAGTCTAACACAGACAAACAGTTTCACGAGTAGTGGACTAGTCTAACACAGACAAACAGTTTCACGAGTAGTGGACTAGTCTAACACAGACAAACAGTTTCATGAGTAGTGGACTAGTCTAACACAGACAATTATTTTCAATTGTCACACAATTGGGTGGAGTTTATTGGAAATGATTTCATCATATATCGGTATTGTATCTTCTTCTAGCTCACATTGATTCGATCGTCGAATGTGATTCAATCAACACATGTGAATGTCGAATGTGATTCAATCAACACATGTGAATGTCGAATGTGATTCAATCAACACATGTGAATGTCGAATGTGATTCACTTAACACATGTGAATGCCGAATGCGATTCAATCAACACATGTGAATGTCGAATGTGATTCAATTAACACATGTGAATGCCGAATGCGATTCAATCAACACATGTGAATGTCGAATGCGAATCAATTAACACATGTGAATGCCGAATGCAATTCAATCAACACATGTGAATGTCGAATGCGATTCAATTAACACATGTGAATGTCGAATGCGATTCAATTAACACATGTGAATGTCGAATGTGATTCAATTAACATGTGAATGTCGAATGCGATTCCATTAACACATGTGAATGCGAATGCATTCTCCAGGGTGAACACTCGCCACTACAATGTCGATTATGGATGGACGACTCGTTAAATGGCTTTTTAAATGTGTACATTGGTATGCGATACAATTAACACGGATAACGTTTCGCAGTTACACACAATATAAATTTCATTTATAGTCAAACGAGACAATAGCAAATTATACATAAGCTACATGTATGTATAGATTTTTCACAAACTTATTGTTTTGTATTTGATACGCTTTTTCTCACTACGAGTCCGCTAATACTTGTGTTGTATTCTGCTGTTCTTCTAGCTCCCTACGCTTTCTTTCTTTTTCCCTACGTTTTACTTTTCTTTCTCTCATTCTGTTCTTCCGCTTTTCTTCCACTCGTTGCTGAAGAACATAAAATGAGGCCGCTCCAGTGAGGCTTATAATCCCCCTGAAATATATAAACCACCGGACGTACAGAATGTATATAAACCACCGGACGTACAGAATGTATATAAACCACCAGACGTACAGAATGTATATATATAAAAAAACGGACGTACAGAAATATATATAAACCACCAGATGTACAGAAATATATATATATACACAACCGGAAGTACAGACATATATATATAAAAAAACAGACATACATAAATATATACTCAATCACTTGGCCCTCACCGCTGCTGGTTCGAATTCTACCGGGGATGATTTCATATGAGGAAACTATCCAGCTGGCTTGCGGAAGGTCAGTGGTTCTACCCAGACGTGTAAAATACTGCTCGGACGAGCACCCAGTGTCTTCCTCCACCAATAATAGCTGGAAAGTCGCCATATGACCTACCGTAAGCTGTTTTAACCCAACAAACAATAATGTCTGAACAGTTATGATTTTGCTACAACTGTGAAAATAGCAGGTGTGAAAGGTTTGGTTTTTTCCCATCTCATTTTTGGAATTCAATGTAAATGAGAAATGAAACTAAAATGTTCAGTGTTGTTCCGTGTTTTATTATAAACCTGAATTGAAAACACGACTTAGCATCTCAACTCTCTGGTTGGATTTTTCAGAAAATGCTGCGAAAATATATTTAATATTATGGTACTACCTGTCAACGAAATATCTTAACGGCTAATTGTGTGTAGTTGGATGTTTTCTGTGAATACGTTCTTCTCTTTCAGACTCATCAGACTGTTGTTCCTTTTCATTTGTCACACTAGAAAGTTCAATTTGCTACGCTTAGGCGTAGGCTCACAGTCACCACTAGTGTCACGTGAAGACAGTTTCAATGGTACGTCCTCCTCGTAGGCTTCCAATGTTTCCTCGGTGATCTGACGTTGTTCATTGGTGAAAAACGGGAGACGTTTGTAGCGCGGATCTAGTAGAGACGCTAGCATAGGTGTCGACTTGGCGGCATCAAGCGACGATGGCTGAAATCGTCGCACAAGTTCACCACTGATGACCTTCTTCACTTTCACTATCAGCACTATCAGACAACTATCAGCACTATCAGACCACAATCAGCACTATCAGACCACAATCAGCACTATCAGCACTATCAGACAACTATCAGCACTATCGGACCACAATCAGCACTATCGTACCACTATCAGCACTATCGGACCACAATCAGCACTATCAGACCACAATCAGCACTATCAGACAACGATCAGCACTATCAGCACTATCAGACCACAATCAGCACTATCAGACAACGATCAGCACTATCAGACCACTATCAGCACTATCAGACCACAATCAGCACTATCAGACAACGATCAGCACTATCAGCACTATCAGACCACAATCAGCACTATCAGACCACAATCAGCACTATCAGACCACAATCAGCACTATCAGACCACAATCAGCACAATCAGACCACAATCAGCACTATCAGACCACAATCAGCACTATCAGACCACGATCAGCACTATCAGACAACGATCAGCACTATCACGCATCACAATCGACCAAATCAGCACTATCGACCACAATCCACTATCAGACAACGATCAGCACTATCAGACCACAATCAGCACTATCAGACCACAATCAGCACTATCAGACCACAATCAGCACTATCAGACCACGATCAGCACTATCAGACAACGATCAGCACTATCAGCACTATCAGACCACAATCAGCACTATCAGCACTATCAGACCACGATCAGCACTATCAGACAACGATCAGCACTATCAGCACTATCAGACCACTATCAATACTCAGGCAGTCACTCAGAAGCCCATGCACCATCTGTTTGTTTTTATTTTTACGTTTATTTATCGTCGCTCCGGTTTGCCCATGAGCGACTCCTCCTGATTATGTTATTATATTTTAGATTGTGAAGATAGTGGTGCATGATACAGACAGAGACCCATTCCAGAATCTCCTCTGGTTCTTTACGTGCACGGTGTAAGCACGACACGAGACCTCAGTTTAAATCCCATCTGAAAATGTTAATTTTATTAGGGTCAGACGGGGATCGAACTGCGTTCCCTGGATTACCATTCCAGCGTGTTACCACTGGACTACATATCCGTCTGTGAGGACACCATAAAAAAAATCATATTTTAAATAGTACTTTTGGGTAATATTGAGCAGTTAATTAAAAAATTTAAATACATATGGGCGTGAATGTTGCTGCAAACTTTCAATAATATTTTTCAAAGGTATTTTCTCGGCAAAACAATTTTAAAATCATATCAAAGACCCCCGATATTTACCCAGCAGCAACAATTTGCAAACAAATTAGTTTGCAATATTGAATTGGTTCAATCAGTAATATAGATTAACATGTTTATAAATTAAACAATACAATTCAAACACTACCTACCTTAGAACCTACTGTAATTATCCAATTTCATGGCAAGTGTCGATTAACACCTGCCGTGGTTGCGATCACAACATGGTTTATTCACACCTCCTCGGGCGATTTCGTTTGTATTGTAACTGTGTAAGGTTTTAGGATATATTGAAAAGAAAACAACGACGACGTATGTGATTATAGAACAGATCAGAACAGAACAGATGTTTATTTTAAGACTTGTACATGGTACATCGTCATAAACATACAAATATACAACTACATATTGGTCACGTAATACAATAGATTTTACATTCATATATTCACATAAATCGATTGACATGTAGTATTATAATAATGATGATTCAATTTACGGAATAGAGGATGAACATAATTAATTGTTAGCAGTTACAATAGTACTTCTTAGTACAATGGCTTCTTTTATATATTTCGCCAAGTTTAATATATCGACTTTTTTGATCGAGGTTACCAGTTCAATAAATTTGAACATAGAGGGACGATACTGATGGTATCTTTTGATATATTTCTTTCTTATATCTTCAAAGCATGGACATATTAAAATGAAATGGTACTCGTCTTCAATATCCAAAGTGTTACAACATAAACAATATCTCTCATTACGTGGTATTCTGTTTTGACCATATCGTCCAGTTTGAATTCTTAATACATGTGCAGATACTCTAATTCTAGTAATGAAAAACCTCAAATTCTTAGGCAATAAATCTAGATAACTTTCATATGCAAGTGTTGTTTTACAATTTCTATAAAGGTCCAATACTACACTATTTTCAACAGACGTATGCCAATTTTGTATGTAACTATCTACAACTCTTTGCTTAAACAATTTAGGAAACATTTTACAATCTATCTTATTAGTATTAATGAAATATTCAGACAAACCATATACATCTAACATATCTTTGACATTCGTGACCCAATTTTTCAAACCATTATAATAATCATCGACACATTGTTTATAAATTGTTCGTAAAATTATGTTGTCAGTATTTATTATTTTACACCAATATTTTATTATTCTAACATATCTGTTAACATAAAGTGGGTATCGACCTAATTCACCATATATACTTGCATTACATGTACTAATTCTAACATTCAATATCCTTTTACAAAATTTCATGTGTATACGTTCAATATCTTTAGATTTTGTGTGACCCCATACTTCTGAAGAATATGACAAAATAGATCCGACAAAGGAGTCAAATAGCTGACATAATAACTTAGGTTTGAGGTCAAATTCTTTACAATTATACAATAAAATATTTAAAGCTTTTAAAGCGTTACCAATAAGATGTTCCTGGTTTAATGAGAAATTACCTGTATAGCTGTATTATTAAGATAATGTTGTACAACAGACTGTAGAATAAAAATTGCATCAACAGTCGATTTTCCTTTTCTGAACCCAAATTGGCAATCAGAAATTACTGCATAATTGTTACAAAATGTTTCGATTCTAGTATTTAGTACTGAAGTAAACAGTTTGGACAAACAACTGACTAAAGTGATACCCCTGTAGTTATTAACTAGTTTGGGATCTCCCTGTTTAAATACAGGAACAATAACTCCTTCAGTCCATTATCTGGGAAAAAGCCAGATTCTAAAATCGCATTAAAAATATCACAAATATGTGAACACAAAATATCTATAGATTCAATGAAATATTCATTAAGAAGACAATCTAAACCTGTAGCTTTATTTGACCTAAGCGACTTTGCAGCTTTCTGTATCTCTTCACATGTAATGGGTACATTCGAATCCTCAAATCTACAATCACTAGAATTAAAATCATGTTCGTTACAGAAAGTCTTAGATTCTTCATTATGAGACTCAAATATATTATTTGACAAATTTTCGAAATATTTCATAAAATCTTCAACTGATATATCATTTTAAGATACAACAGATTTGTTTTTCTTGAAATGACTCCAAAATTGCTTAGGTTTGCAAAACCTTAGACGTTCAATTTCATAATATTTCCTTTTAATATAGGCTTTCTTCTTCTTACGGATTAGATCCTTATAAAATAATTTACATGTACAAAAATACTGTCTACTAACTAAATTTTTACAACTATTAAAGCCCTGCAGGTTGACCTATATTTGACCTTAAACACACGAGGAATAGCGGTACAAATGTGACGGTCGACGCACATCGTATTTGCCACCACATGCGAGGCCCTGCATGGTATACATCTAATACATGAGCACCACTTATATCTATTATGACCCACGTACATATCAGAGGTTTTAATTGCTGAAATTGAAGTTCTGTATTTTTATAGTACTTACAACTGGTATAAACAATTCAACTCCACTTATGGCCCAAATAAGGCTGGTTGCGCGGGTTATGCAGCCAGTTCCTGCATTGCTGTACCACACATTCAGGCATCAGTTCCCTCTTATGCCATGTACAGTCTCCTCTTCTAGCCGCTACTTTTCTCTCTATATATCTGACATCTTTCCATGCGCCACAATTATATAGCATTGCCCAAAACCTCCTGTATAGAAGCTTTCTCTCATGTGAATTTAGATTATGCGGTGGACGATTATTAGCAGGCCACCAAAGTTGTTTGTTCTGTTCATTTATTATGCAAGGGGAACACAAGCACAGTGGACACTCAGCAACACCTTCAGCATGCTGAGGCATAGGGGGAGGTACGTAAGCAGCCTCTGCAACGGGCATGGCGGTGGCTGTTTCTTCTATTTCCATCTCTACGTCCCAGTTCTTATTTTGCAAGAAAGTCAGCAATTCTTTTCTCTGCTCATCAGTTACATACATTGTTATTTTACTCAATGGCATCTTGTAGAAATCGGCAGAATATGTGTAATACTCGTATGTTCAAGAGATTATAATTATAATATTATACATGTACTCATAGCATTCACTGTGATTATTATGTAGCATCAATATCGGTAAACACACACTGACACAGAGAAATATTTAAAATATAACAGAAAACTTGCGAATAATACTGTAGATATATAATTAAATGAAGTATGAAGGTTACCATATAACGAACACATATAGTTTATTCATATAAATACATACATATTATATACATGCATACACATTATCAGTCTCAGTGATTACGCTACGGCTGATCAGGCACCTACATAACATGTAATCTATGTCCCTGGGCTGATCTGGATTATGTAGTTTGAATACTCATAACTATCAATTTTCTTTACAATCAATAATATACGTTTACTTAAATTGTCAGGGCCTCATTTTGACTAATTCTCAGCTCACAGAGTGATCGTGCATATTAACCGTTACAAGCCACTAATCACATGGAACAGGTAGTAAAGTATAAATCTTTACAATTGGACGGGGTCAAACTGCAGGCCTTTAAATGCACTCAGTGCATCTAAATAAACATGTTTAACGGTTCTACAATCAGCATCGAACCAGTCTGCATCATCTGTACAATATCTATCTGAAAACGATACCCTACCTTTGCTTTTATATGTTTTGGAAAAAAGCGGATCCGCCGCTTCTCTAATTAAACTGGTAACATCGTTTAGAACACTGTTCACGGACAAACGCTCGCTCTTATCAATATGCATTGTAAGGCGATTAAAAGTAGGCAAGTTTGCCATCAGACTGCTACGAAATGTATTTTTCAAACTATCTTTCCACTTATATCTAATACTAGGACTTTCTTGTGAAACAGGTGTGATATAATTTGAATACAATGAAAAACTAACGGGAGCATGGTCGCTCCATTCATTTACCGATTGTACACAAAATTTACTGATATTTGCAAAGTTCCTTTCATTGGTTACAAGGTAGTCAATAGTTGACACCCCGTTATATGATACATAACTATACATACCAATGTTATAATCGTCACCTAACCGTAGGTTACTAGAACGGCAAAGATCAATCAGTTTAATCCCAAAATTATTATGGTTTTTATCCATGTGCTTATCAGGTACATAAGATATATCATCAGAGGACTTGTTTATACCATCAATATTATCTGATTATATGACAGTTTATTTAAATTTTGCAAATATATTTTTTTCCCCGAATATTTGAATACTGTAATAGTATTCGAATATTCGGACGTTCGAGCGAATATTCGTTGCCATCCCTAGTTATAATAGACACCTCTGATAGACCACCCCTGATAGACCACCTCTGATAGGCCACCTCTGAATAAAGACCTGTCTCTAAAGACCTTCAATATGATCCCCCATCAAGTCATTATCCATGCATTAAGACCACCTGTTTCTATTGACCTCAATTTTGATATCCCATCAAATTACTATCCATGTACAGCCAAACCTGTCTTAAGCAGCCAGTCAAAGGAATCAAGAAAGTGGCTGCTTAGCACAGGTGGCTGCTTAATAGAGGGCAACTGTAGAGTAAAATAACATATTGGGAATCTGGACATTGGCTGAAACAGGTTGGCTGCTCAATACAGGTGACCATTAACACATGTGTGACTGTATAATAACCTCTATATAAAGAACTCCTGAGAACAAAGACTATTTGTTGCCCTTCCCATGGATGGTCTTTATCGACAGGTTTGAGGGTAAATAATACAATAGCGAGCAATACAGTTTACCAATATGGCCGAGTGGTTACGGTTGTTGAATTCAAATCACCTACCCCCTCACCGATGTAGGTACGAATCCCACTGGCGTGACAAATTCTTTCATGTAGGGAAGATATCCAGCTTGCTTGCGGAAGGTCGGTGGTTCTATCCGGGTTCCCATTTGTGTCTGAAATACTGCTGGGAGAGGCACCCAATGTATTTCTCATCCAATAATAGCTGGAGAGACCCCAAGCTGTTGGTGCCACTTTAATCCCCAAAACAAACAAAGCATACCAAGTGGTTGTGGAAGCTCAGATGTTCTAGCCGCGGCTGTCCGATTAGCGCTTCTCGCAAATGTAACCCGGGTTCGATCCTCGGACCGGGAAGTATGCGAGATGGTACGGTGGTCGCCAGATCGGACACGTGAGTTTTCTCCGGGTACTCCGGTTTCCTCCCACATGATGTATATTGTCTGTTTGAGATTTAGTCTAAATGACGTGTTGAAAAATTAAAACATTACATACAAACAAACAAAGACTATGAAATCTGCATGAAAATAACTTGGAAATGTTGAAAAGATCTTCAAAAAAAAATGATTACAAAATTAAATGTATTTTGTTACTAAATCTATATCTAACTATTATTCTACGTCTCTAAATAATGTTATTTATTGTTGTACCATCAGGAAATAAGTTCATGAACACCAGCCTTTCACTGCGGAAAATGGTTCCATATACGGGAGTTTATCCGAGTATATGGGAGTGTAAGGCATATAGTCTGCTGTTGCTTCCCACACATAGTCTGCTGCTGTTGCTTCCCACATATAGTCTGCTGTTGCTGCTTCCCACACATAGTCTGCTGCTGCTGCTTCCCACATATAGTCTGCTGTTGCTGCTTCCCACACATAGTCTGCTGCTGTTGCTTCCCACACATAGTCTGCTGTTGCTGCTTCCCACACATAGTCTGCTGATGTTGCTTCCCACACATAGTCTGCTGCTGCTTCCCACACATAGTCTGCTGATGTTGCTTCCCACACATAGTCTGCTGCTGCTTCCCACATATAGTCTGCTGCTGCTGCAGTATGCTACACTCACTGGATACCCGACTACCCTTTACATTCAAGCAGCCTAATTTATTCAAGTGATATATTGAACACTGTGATTGTGCTGCTCCTGCCACTTCCCACATATAGTCTGCTGCTGCTGCAGTATGCTACACTCACTGGATACTCGACTATCCTTTACATTCAAGCAGCCTAATTTATTCAAGTGATATATTGAACACTGTGATTGTGCTGCTCCTGCCACTTCCCACATATAGTCTGCTGCTGCTGCAGTATGCTACACTCACTGGATACCCGACTATCCTTTACATTCAAGCAGCCTAATTTATTCAAGTGATATATTGAACACTGCGATTGTGCTGCTTCCCTCATATACTCTGTTGCTGCTTCCATGTTCCAGTATGTTGTGGATCATTACATTGCTGCTGCTGCTGCTGCTGCTTCCCACATATAGTCTGCTGCTGCTATTACAGTATGCTATGCTCACTGGATACTTGATCATTCCTTGTCTACTGTCCTGTAGGATCTTGACTTTATTGAGTTCTGGTGATAATTGATGGACATTATGTGACATCATCCCACACACATACACTGCCCCTGACTCATCTACTGTTAGGTTGAATGGGGTTCTCAGCTGAGAATCTGAATAGACAGCCTTGACCGTACCATCAATAGTCAGACTGGTCACAGTGTGTCTGTCACAATCAGATACATATATAATAGTGTTGTCTGGACTGAGGGTTAAGTAGTGAGGTTTATCAAACAGAGGTTCCTTACTAGAATTTAGAATATCTAATGTTTTAATGACTTTTCCAGACATGTCCAGTATCCGAATCTTTATGTACGACTTTATGATACTCAGTAAGGTATAGGGGCTGATGTATGAGACTACGAGACTATCACCGGTATAGGCAATCCCACTACACTTTCCTCTCGCCTTTATATTTTCACGCTTTATCACAGACATTGATTTAGAAAATGTCATCAATCTTATAATTTCTTGTTCAGGTAATGTAACAGCAACTTTGTCATCTTTAATTTTGGTGATGTCCCAAGGCCTTGAGGACAGTTTCATTGTTTCAAATGAGGGGTTGTTCTGCTGTATGTCTTTGTATATGTGGAGAGAAGAACAAGCACGGTCAGTTACTAGAAGTGTGTTCTCTGACAGCAGACATAGACTTGAAACTGAAAGTTCCGTGATATTGTTGATGTTGGTGTGGACAGCAGCAATTCTCTTTCTCATGCTCTTCGGAATATCCTTAAAGGTGAAGAAGTTGGTTCTCGTGTGGAGAGTTTCTAACTTTGAATCCATTTCATTTGGTTCAACCTTATAGTGCTTTATGTCATTGTTCTCCTTCAATTTACTCACTTCCTGTTTAATCTTGTCTACATCTGTGTTTGCCAATTTCATTGTTATGAATAGTTTGCACCTATGACCTAGTGTCCGATTCTGTACAAGGTCAGAGGATAATATTTTTAGGTCACCTGTTAAGGTCATATTTGTTGTCTTCAGGGCCTTCATGTTTGTCTTGTCGACGTTCCCACAGTTTTCTACTTTCTGTGTAACATCTTTGAAAGCATTACTAACTTTATCGTCCAGTTTCTTTTGTTTGTCCGCTAATTGGTCAACCATCTCTTGCCTTTCTTTCTTCAGCTCTGCTATTATTTCTTCCATTTTCTTATCAAATTTTTCAATTGTATCTTTCTGGTAAGTTTTAAAAGTTCTTAGAATTTTTTCCTTGTGTTTTTTAATTGTTGATTTAGCATTGGTTTCTTGTAAATCAACACTTTGGACATTTGAATGTATTCTCTTTCCAATTTCTTCTAATTCCTTTGACACATTGTCCATGTCAAACATGAGGTGTTTAAGTTCTTGACTATGCTCAATATGTTTAACAATTGTTGGTAAATGACTTAGATTTGAACAGTTGTTATGATTGTTCACCTTGCATTCAGAACATGCAATCTTGTCACATGGGGTGCAGTAAAACTTGATTATTTGGTTTGGATGATCAGAGCATTTTTCAAAACAGAAATCTTGTGGCATACTTTGTTTGTCCTGGACAGTGTGTGCTGACATGTACAATTTATGATATTCCATGCAGTGTCCACACATATACTCCATACATTCTACACAAAATCCTTCAGCAGGTGAATATTTACTGGTCAGTTTATCACAATGTTCACAGTGCATTTCATGAATATCATCCGAGTCTTGTGTAAATGAAAACGAGGTCCTAAACTCACTTTGGTTTGAAGTAGCCATAATATTTATTCTATAATGTTATATAAATCCCAATAACAATATAAACTTATAAGAAATACACACTAGATCTCCACAAACTTGATTTTATTTATTCTGTGATCAACCAATTCTGTTTCATTGCTGAATGTAAAATGCTGTATATTTAATCAATATGTTAGTTAAAATACCCTTGGTAAATAAACCTTTTGATAATAACCATGGTGCATGACGATTTGTTTCAAGTTACACGGCTCTTAACATTTATATAAACGATTGTGTGGTTTCGTTATACCTGTGTTAGATCAGTATTACATTATACCTGTTAGACCAAACAACCACCACCACCACCAAACAACCACCACCACCACCAAACAACCACCACCACACAACAACCACCACCACACAACAACCACCACCACCAAACAACTACCACCACACAACAACCACCACCACACAACAACCACCACCACACAACAACCACCACCACCAAACAACGACCACCACACCAAACAACCACCAACCAACCACCACACCACCACCCAAACCAACCACCACCAAACAACAACAACCAACCACCACCACCAAACAACAACACCAACCACCACCACCAAACAACCACACCAACCACCACCACCAAACAACAACCACCACACAACAACCACCAACAACCACACCACCAAACAACAACCACCACAACACAACAACAACACCAACAACCACCACCACACAACAACAACCACCACCACAACACAACCACCACCACCAAACAACAACAACAACCACCACACAAAACAACAACCACCACATAACAACAACCACACAACAACAACCACCACCACACAACAACCACCACCACACAACAACAACCACCAAACCAACCAAACAACAACCACCACCACCAAACAACAACCAACACCACACAACAACAACCCCAACAACCAACACCAACAACAACCCCAACAACAACCACCACCAAACAACAACCACACACCAACAACAACCACCACCACCAAACAACCACCACACACAACAACAACCAACAACCACCACAACAACACAACACCACACCAACCACCACAACAACAACCAACACCACCACACACAACCACCAACACAACAACAACACCACACCAACAACCACACACCACCACACCAACAACCACCACATAACAACAACCACCACCACCAAACAACCACACCAACCACCACCACCAAACAACCACCACCACCAAACAACCACACCAACCACCACCACCAAACAACAACCACCACCACTAAACAACAACCACCACCACCAAACAACCACCACCACACAACAACAACCACAACCACCACCAAACAACCACATCAACCACCACTACCAAACAACAACCACCACCAACAACAACCACCACCACCAAACAACAACCACCACCACACAACAACCCCAACAACCACCACCACACAACAACCACCACCACCACCAAACAACCACCACCACACAAACAAACACCCAACAACACCCCAAAACAACACCAACAACAACCACCACCAACCACCACCAAACAACAACCACCACACCAACCACACCACACCAACAACAACCACACAACAAACCACCAAACAACCACCACCAAACCACCAACAACAACAACCACCACCACACAACAACCACACAAACAACCACCACCACATACAACAACCACCACCACCAAACAACAACCACAACAACCACATCAACCACCACCACACACAACCACCACCACCACCAAACCAACCACCACCACCAAACCACACCACCACCACCACCAAACAACCACCACCACCACCAAACCAACAACCACCACCACCACCACCACCACCACCAAACCAACCACCACCACCACCACCACCAAACAACCACACCAACCACCACCACCAAACAACCACACCAACCACCACCACCAAACAACAACCACCACCACCAAACAACAACCACCACCACCAAACAACAACCACCCCAACAACCACCACTACACAACAACAACCACCATCACCACCACCACACAACAACAACCACCACCAACCACAACAACCACCACCACCAACAACCACCACCACACAACAACAACCCCAACAACCACCACATAACAACAACCACCACCAACAAACAACCACACAACCACCACCACACAACAACCACCACCACCAACAACAACCACCACCAAACAACAACCACCACCACACAACAACAACCACCACCACCACACAACAACCCCAACAACCAAACCACCCAACCAACAACAACCACCACCAAACAACAACCACCCCACAACACCCCCCCCACACAACAACCACCTCACACAACAACAACACCACCACCAAACAACCACCACCACCACCACCAAACCCACCACACCCCCCCACACACAACAACCACCCACCACCCACCACACCATCCAGCACCACCCAACAACATCCACCCACACAACAACAACCACCACCACACAACAACAACCACCCAAACAACAAACAACAACCACACCACCCCACCCACCACCACCACCACCACCCACCCAACCAACAACAACCCACCAACAACCCCCCACAAACACCCACCACCA
This sequence comes from Archivesica marissinica, assembly GCA_014843695.1. Lineage (NCBI taxonomy): Eukaryota > Metazoa > Mollusca > Bivalvia > Venerida > Vesicomyidae > Archivesica > Archivesica marissinica. The sequence continues at coordinate 54,009,496 of CM026392.1, forward strand.
CCCACAACAACAACCACAACCAACAACCACACCACCACAAAACACCAACAACCACCACCACAACAACCACCACCACATCACCAACCACCACCACCACCCCACCCCCCAACCACACAACAACAACCACCACCACCAAACAACCATCACCAGCACCACCAAACAACAACCACCACCAAACCAACAACAACCACCACAACAGAACAACCACACAACAACAACCACCACCACATAACAACAACCACCACACCAACAACCACCACATCAACAACCACCACCACCAAACAA
>CM026392.1:54010780-54074133 GCA_014843695.1 Archivesica marissinica
CATCCGGTTTACCACGTGCATCCGGTTTACCACGTGCATCCGGTTTACCACGTGCATCCGGTTTACCTTGTTCCCGCCGAGAATGGTATGAATCCATATGTGTCAGTCTCGTCCCTGTGTTCAATGTCAAACCGCGCCACATTAAACTCCTATAATAAATAATGTCCACACTTTGGAGTCAACTGATTTTTCAAACAAGAAAGAAGTTAACATTGCACGACACATTCCCCTCACAATGGTGTCCAGGCCCGTAGCCACACTGAAGCACACCGAGGCAGCTGCCTCGTTTAAAATTCCCAGCCAAAAAAATAATTAAATTAAAATAAAAATTAAATAAATAAAATGAAAAAAATATAAAATGTTGATCGCTAGAGAGCTGGCTGGTCAGTATATAATTATACGTCTAAAATCAGAAAACGCTTCTATACCCCAACAATTATTAGGGGGAACATGCTCCCGACCCCCCTAGATTGCCTCGGTTGAAACTTGCTTCTGGCTACGGTACTGGTTTCGATACAATTAATGCGGTGTAGGTTTGGAATTATTATGTGTCCAAACATATAATTCTCAGTCATACAAATGTATACATATATTATTTATACTTGACTATGTTTATTCAAAAAAAAAAAATATAATGCTTACTATTTCTATTTACTAATACTATTTAATTTACATATTTATGAAGAGTGTACACTTTGTATTATATATTATGCGAAATATAAATAACGGAAGAATGCGGTTTCACATATATAAATATGCTACATCAGCATACATATATACATTGTATTAATAATTAATGTGTATGCGATTTAGCATGGAAATACAATGTACTAAATAAAAGCCGCTATTTTATGTTAGTACATTACAGACGGATATGTAGTCCAGTGGTAACACGCTGGTCTGGTAATCCATGCATCGTAGGTTCGATTCCCCCGTCTGACCCTAACAAAATTAACAGTCTTTCAGATGAGATGGGACTTTAAACTGAGGTATCGTGTCGGTGCTGTGCACCGTGCACGTAAAAGGACCAGATGAGACTCTGGAATGGGTCTCTATCTGTATCATTGCACTATCCTCCAAAAATCTAAAATGACTAATCTCTTCAGGAGGCGTCACTTATATGGGCAACCGGTAGCGACGATAAATAAACGTATAGCGCATTAGTAATTAACATAATTATTATATGTTGATAGAGAACTAAAAAATGGAATTAAAATAAAAATACTACACCTCAGGATTTTCCCAAATGTCTGGATTATGGTGAATCGCGTGTATGTTAATACCGATCCGCGGTCCTGGTGGAATCTCAATGCCGTCTATGACGATTGGTTTAGAATGTTTCCTGCCAATCTGAGGAACTGGACTGTAAAACCGCAACACCTCCTTTATGAAGAGCGGTAGATATTTGAACTTGGAGAGTTGATTCCTGCAACATTTTGTTATTATTATTATTGTTTTACATTCAGTGTATGTGTGGCTACTGGTATTGTATCTGTAAATGCTGATATTGTATTTATAATTGTTGGTATATTAACCGTTTATGTGGCCTAGTAGCTAAGGCGTTCGCCTACGGAGCGAGAGGTCGCAGGTTAAACCTGGGCAGGGGTTCATTCTGATATGGCCGGTTGGTGAGCCAGACACATGACATTCAAGGATCGGATTCTGGAAGTACTGCTGTCCATAATAGGTGTCTCATAAGTCAAAAATTGCTGGCCCTTTCAATAGTGACACTAATAAACAAACACTGTACTTTATTTTTACTTTTGTATTTTGAATTGCGTTTGTAATTACTAGTATTGAATTTGCTTTAAGCATCTTATAGATGTTTTATGCAATTAAATATTGTTGCCGTTTTTGTTGTAAATAGTTTATTAATATATCAAATTCCTTCTCTCTATCTTCAAGTATCAAAGTAATTTGGTTACTGGTTATAAAGCTCACTCGACACATTGCCTGATAGCTTAAGACTGTTTTCTGAAGGTTTTATAATATATTGGAGATCCTCAAGAAATATCTGTCTTACTATTTTTGTCTGCATATTTGTTTTGTCTCGCCTTAAAGTTTGCTTTCATCAAATTCCGATGCTTTTATGTGAATGCATTGTGCTGCTCTTGTAAAAGCTAGTTTGTGAATTTTCCTCATATACATATGTCGATGATATATGTTATATTTATATATATTATATTTCGGGTTTTACGCCTGCATCAGCACCATTTTGGGCTATATCGCCGGCGGGCAGTTTACATAACAACACCTTTCCTGGGCAGGCTCCAGCGGTTAACCAGTACTTGGGTACACCAACCTCCGTAAGAAACTGCCAACTTTTTCATATAAATGAGACACGGCCTGAGCGGGGCTCGAACTTATGTCAATGCCTTGTGCTGCTCTTGTAGAAGCTATTTTGTGACTTTCCTCATATACATGTTTTCGACGCTTTGTTAATGTGTTGTAAATAAATGTATGTAACACGACATCTATGTTATATAACAGGAGAACCGTAGTGCTGCACAGTGCAAGGGCTGAGGACAAATGTTGCTTCCAGGTTGTTTGATCCTCTTTGATCCTCTTAGGTTGTATGTGAACGTTCCGTGTGTGCCTTAGAGGATAATAAAATGTAGTCTCGGCATAATCTATATTTAGATATTCCAGTGTTTCCTGTACGATTGCAGCTTTGTTCTCTTTACCGTTATCGTGGCCAATGTCCAACACACAAACACTTCTTGGGAATAACTCTTCAATTACTCGTTGATCAAAGATAAGTTCAATCTAACGCACGCACAGAACGTTCACACAAAACCTTGAATGTCCCAAATCTTGGGAATAACTCTTCAATTACTCGTTGATCAAAAGATAAGTTCAATCTAACGCACGCACAGAACGTTCACACAAAACCTTGAATGACATCTTATCGAAGCGTATCCAAGAGAATATGTCTGTCTGTGCAGATTGATCAGGGATACAGACATCTTCTATCCAACTGCTGTAGTGATCAAGAAAGGTCACTATATAATTGTACAGCCTAACCCATCTTAGCAAATGGGTATGGCGGTATTTAACCTTTAAAACACTGTCCTGACGTCATACCTTTGTACTTTCAGTCCATTAATATTGGACTGTTTTCAAAAAGACAGAGTGCTATATTAAATCCTATGTGTGCATGTACGACATTAAACATGTTAAGTAGTAAGATCTTGTTACATAAGTGTTTTTTAAGTAAGATGTTTGCCTCAAACGGATCCAATTTGTAAAATATTGGCATTGTCTTCGGCGCAACCTGCCCCACACAGTTCAATATTTTACATATTGTATCGTTTTCGGCTTATATCCTATACGTAAATGAGGTTTCCGTTTTTTTCTGCTACGGGTTTGACTTGGAACATTTACTCATACAAGCATTTCTACAAATTAGGCCAGTTACAACGTATTCTGATAAATGTTAAACTTTATTTATTTTACATGTATTTCCCACTAACATTCACGTCGTCATGGTAATAGCCGTCTCGAGCTCATGGTGTCGGATATTAGATCCCCCCATCTGGCCATAATACCATTAACAATCTTTCAAGTGGGACTAGACATCGAGGTCTCATGTATCAGTGTGGAACGATCTAACTTGATACAGATAACTAAACATGTCAATACATGTAATATTGTATCATATATCCAGTGTTACAATCTTAAAGTTACTCGCCATGTTATTGTTGTATTTTCTTCGAGAACATCGGTTACATCTGCGTATACTTTTTCCTGTTCTTCCGGATTCTGTCCTAGTGCATAGATTGCCCAACTGATGGCGGAAGCGGTGGTGTCATGACCTTAAAAGCGTCGAACAAAGGAATAATAATAACACTAACTAATAACAAATGTGTGTTTGCCTTGTCGGTTAACAGGAGTACGCAAACAATTAAGGATGGGTGATTCCGAATTTTGTCTTCGCGTTACCATCTTAAAGCAGCATTACATCGTATGAAATAATATATATTTGAAAAATTCAATTTTTACGTATGGGTAGCAATGCTGCTACACATTCTAACATTATACTTTGTATGCTTATGTTCATTTGGTAAACAGCGTTTTTTGCAATAAAACAAACTCGAAACCGAAAGTCGGACTTTCCGAGTCGATCGGTCACGCACTTGTTTACAACCGGAACGCATCATCTGCACTTGTTTGCATTCGGAATGCATCGTCCCCATGTGTCCTTTTTAAATTAAATTAATTGATATGTTGATTCATACCTCTGTTAGCTATGTATTTTAGGGACATTTCTACATCCCCGCGAGGGGTTCGACATTAGAGGATAATAGATAGATAGTCTTTCATGTTCAAAATATATACGTTGTTTTCTATATTCTCTGTTGTTTCACGCATGCGCGCTGTTGTGTGTGTTGATAAACAAATTCGCTTATACGACGGTTTAAATGTATCGGAATTTTATCGTTTCTGAGCGACTATTTCGATTTTTGTAAACACACACACATTATTATTTATAATTTATCCAACACATCCTTTATTAAGATGTAATGCTGCTTTAATCAATTACGGTTTACGTAACTGCGTTCGTTATAAATTAAATATTGTTTTGTTCCGATAATTTGCAGTGATACAGACAGAAACCCATTCCAGAGCCTCCTCTGTCTAGTCTCCACGACGATGTAAAGCACCGGACACGAGACCTCGGTTTAAAGTCCCAACCGAAAGACTGTTAATTCTAGTAGGGTCAGACGGGGGGTCGAACATGCGATCCCTGGATTACCAGTCCAGCGTGTTAACCACTAGACTACAGATCCGTGCATCAACAATTGACAATAAATACAATTTCGTGTTATCGGGTTGCACAGAGCAAGTACCTTCAAACGTAAATGTGTCCACTTCATCCTGTATCTCCTGTCTTGATAAGCCATGCCCGTGCTCATCGCGGGCAGTCAGCAAAATGTCAAGGAAGTCTAACATTTTCTTGCCTTTATTGATGTTAGGTTGTGCGTCCTGCATTTTAATAAAATTGTTTTCAATGATATTTATACATTCAGCTTGTGAAAAAGATCGAAAGTTAATAACTATATAATGAAAGTGAAATTATTGAGATACATTATTTTTGGCCACACCCCATACACGCCGGTTCATTTATTTATATTTCGGGTTTTACGCCTGCATCAGCACCATTTTGGGCTATATCGCCTGCGGGCAGTTTACCTAACAACATCTTTCCTGGGCAGGCTCCAGCGGTTAACCAGTACTTGGGTGCACCAACCTCCGTAAGAAACTGCCAACTTTTTCATATAAATGAGACGCGGTCTGAGCGGGGCTCGATCCCGTCAGTGACCATCAGTGATGATATGTTGCAGTAATATACAAGTCAGCGACCTTAACCACTCGACCACAGGCGGACCACACGCCGGTTCATCAATTGGTGCTTAGTGCTTAATGTGAATAGTCGTTACAACGGAACTGTATTGAATGCGATTGAAAGAGCCGATGGGAAGTTTACCAGATTATCGTTTTCTGTTGTAGTATCATATTACAGGAAATACATTAGGTTGTATCTGGTTACATATACAGTGTGAAACATAAAATAGTGACGTTCCGCCGTAATTTATAAACTGACTAATTCCTTGTCTTTCGTAAAGTATTTTTTACGTGGCAGAATCCTGGGTATAATCGCGTTTGGCATAATGAATCCTTCGGAAGGTTCTCTGAAATCCGTCATGTACTAGACATATATTATAATAGCGGTGAATGCGATGATATTAATACCTGTTATTCTTTTAGACTGACCAATTATCGCGGAGGTCTATGAGACACCTGTAACACGTCCAGAAGGAAACACTAAGTCTTATAGAATGTTGATATTACCAACCTATCAAATTTCGAAATTTAGGTTTATTAATTTCCAGTTAATCAATATCAACATAGATAAACTATAATTGATAGTACTGAGACGATATTGCACATTTTGTTAAATAAAGTTTGATTATTGGGAATGGCCGTTTTCTAATGTTGGTTATAACTTGTGGCCCGACAATTTTGCTATGTTACACAAATGTATATTTGTGCCTTATAATATGTTAACTTATTTCACATCTGGTTCATGCTCGTATGTAATATTGTATAGTCGAATGTATTAGAGTGGTGGAACCTATGCTCGGCGTATTCCTATGCTCGGCATATTTTTTCCATTTACATCCGTATTTAAAATATTTAAATAGTTTTAACCTATTTTCGCTGACAGAGGTGAAGCATGGTTTAATAACATTCCGTTGTGCGTACCGGTAGCCTAATGCAACTGTCGCCTGACTGGTTCAGTAGCCGAATATAACTAGATAACTTGTTGGGAATTTTTTTTTCACGGAAATGTGCTGTTTATGAGCATTTCAGGTGGTTGGGAAAAAAATGTACAAATAACCAAAAAAACGTTTCTTATGAGATGTAATATTGTTACTAAGTCAAATTAATATATTCAACATTTACCCATGCATAAATAAAAAAATTCATGTACGCCGTGCGTAGGTGCCCTAAATATCTAGTTCCCCATGGAAACAGGTGCCGTTGCGATAGTTGTATTTAGGCGCATGGTTACGTAATGAAGCTAACATTTTCAACAACAATTTTATGAAAGTTGTGTTGTGTTCAGTTGTGTAAGAAAATAATATACGGCAAGTGCATTTAACTTTTTTAATAGGCCATGATATGTAGGATTTACGCCGAGCATAGGTTCCACCACTCTACATGTAGGATTTACGCCGTGCATAGGTTCCACCACTCTACATATGCATTAAAATATGGTTAAATCCGACATGGGAAACAAGGAAAGACGTTGTGTAATATGCAGCAATCATTGTGTTTTCTTGTTCATTATGATTGTTGGAAATGTAGGGACCTGCGTGGTCGAGTGGTAGGTTCCTCCGTGGTCGAGTGGCATGGACCTCCGTGGTCGAGTGGCAGGGACATCCGTGGTCAAGTGGTATGGACATCCGTGGTCGAATGGTAGGGACCTACGTGGTCGAGTGGTATGGACCTCCGTCGTCGAGTGGTAGGGACCTCCGTCGTCGAGTGGTATGGACCTCCGTGGTTGAGTGGTATGGACCTCCGTGGTCGAGTGGTATGGACATCCGTGGTCGAGTGGTATGGACATCCGTGGTCGAATGGTATGGACATCCGTGGTCGAGTGGTATGGACATCCGTGGTCGAGTGGTATGGACATCCGTGGTCGAGTGGTATGGACCTACGTGGTCGAGTGGTATGGACCTCCGTCGTCGAGTGGTAGGGACCTACGTGGTCGAGTGGTATGGACCTCCGTGGGTGAGTGGTATGGACATCCGTGGTCGAGTGGTATGGACATCCGTGGTCGAATGGTATGGACATCCGTGGTCGAGTGGTATGGAACTCCGTGGTCGAGTGGTATGGACCTACGTGGTCGAGTGGTATGGACCTACGTGGTCGAGTGGGATGGACCTCCGTCGTCGAGTGGTATGGACCTCCGTCGTCGAGTGGTAGGGACCTCCGTGGTCGAGTGGTATGGATCTCCGTGGTCGAGTGGTATGGACCTCCGTCGTCGAGTGGTAGGGACCTCCGTGGTCGAGTGGTATGGACATCCGTGGTCGAGTGGTATGGACATCCGTGGTCGAATGGTATGGACATCCGTGGTCGAGTGGTATGGACATCCGTGGTCGAGTGGTATGGACATCCGTGGTCGAGTGGTATGGACCTACGTGGTCGAGTGGTATGGACCTTCGTCGTCGAGTGGTAGAGACCTACGTGGTCGAGTGGTATGGACCTCCGTGGGTGAGTGGTATGGACATCCGTGGTCGAGTGGTATGGACATCCGTGGTCGAATGGTATGGACATCCGTGGTCGAGTGGTATGGAACTCCGTGGTCGAGTGGTATGGACCTACGTGGTCGAGTGGTATGGACCTACGTGGTCGAGTGGTATGGACCTCCGTCGTCGAGTGGTAGGGACCTCCGTGGTCGAGTGGTATGGATCTCCGTGGTCGAGTGGTATGGACCTCCGTCGTCGAGTGGTAGGGACCTCCGTGGTCGAGTGGTATGGACCTCCGTGGTTGAGTGGTATGGACCTCCGTGGTCGAGTGGTATGGACATCCGTGGTCGAGTGGTATGGACATCCGTGGTCGAATGGTATGGACATCCGTGGTCGAGTGGTATGGACATCCGTGGTCGAGTGGTATGGACATCCGTGGTCGAGTGGTATGGACCTACGTGGTCGAGTGGTATGGACCTCCGTCGTCGAGTGGTAGGGACCTACGTGGTCGAGTGGTATGGACCTCCGTGGGTGAGTGGTATGGACATCCGTGGTCGAGTGGTATGGACATCCGTTGTCGAATGGTATGGACATCCGTGGTCGAGTGGTATGGACCTCCGTGGTCGAGTGGTATGGACCTACGTGGTCGAGTGGTATGGACCTACGTGGTCGAGTGGTATGGACCTCCGTCGTCGAGTGGTATGGACCTCCGTCGTCGAGTGGTAGGGACCTCCGTGGTCGAGTGGTATGGATCTCCGTGGTCGAGTGGTATGGACCTCCGTCGTCGAGTGGTAGGGACCTCCGTCGTCGAGTGGTAGGGACCTCCGTCGTCGAGTGGTAGGGACCTCCGTGGTCGAGTGGTATGGACCTCCGTCGTCGAGTGGTATGGACCTCCATCGTAGAGTGGTAGGGACCTCCGTCGTCGAGTGGTATGGACCTCCGTGGTCGAGTGGTAGGGACCTACGTGGTCGAGTGGCAGGGACATCCGTGGTCGTGTGGTAGGTTCCTCCGTGGTCGAGTGGTAGGGACCCCAGTGGTCGAGTGGGATGGACATCCATGGTCGAGTGCCTAAGGTCGTTGATTAGCTACAAATCACTTGCTCGTTACCACTGTAGGTTCGAACCACACCAATGTAATATGAAATTGTACTCATTAGTAACTCTCCGCCCGATTTTTTGCCGCTTAAATTTGCTTTGTTACCAGCATTTTTTGTCGTTTTTGTATGAGTCCTCCGGTGAATTCATGTAGCACTTGCACTAGACGCTTGTGTTCTCGACCCAGTGGAAGCAAGTTGAAGACGGTATCAAACAGATACAGTGGTTTCCTGTAACACAAATAAAACACTTATATATAAAGCGGTCGAGACGATAACAAGCCAAGTCATAGTTGTTTATACAGTCTACATCCGTTATGTCAAAGTCAGTTATGTCGAAGTCGGATCAAAGTCCCGTTTCAGACACTATCATTTTACATATAACTGGCCCCGTTTATATTGAATTTCGTTAAGTCAAACTTCGGTTATGTCGAAGTATTTTGTCCGGTCCGACGGAATTCGACATAACATATGCAGACTGTAGACGGTTTAACACCGACAGCTTAGGTCATATGTCGACTCTCCAGCTGTTATCGACAGAGGAATACCAGGCTAGAACCACCGAACTTCCGCAACCACGACTCTCCAGCTGTTATCGACAGAGGAATACCAGGGTAGAACCACCGAACTTCCTCAACCACGACTCTCCAGCTGTTATCGACAGAGGAATACCAGGCTAGAACCACCGATCTTCCGCAACCAAGATGGATAGCTTCCTCCCACAAACTGATTCGACATCCTCAGTGTGATTCGAATATACAGCGGTGAGTGGCAAGTGATTGGAACGTAGTAACCATTCGACCACAGAGGAAGGCCCCGGGGCTTTCATTTGTAGAAGAACAATGAGAGACATTTGTCAGTTACTGCCCCTGAATACTCTCTAAAAGTAGATAGGTCCTATTAAGTGTTTTCCTCTGTTTTTATCCCTGTTTTCTTTGCACCACATGCTAGCAATTTTATTCCACTTTCTCTTCTTATTATTACTAAATGACTAGAGCTCGACAGATTTCCTACAGTATATGCAATGGGTACTTATTTGTAAAATAATGTTATCAGTTAATTAACACGATTTTGATAAAATCACATTTATCATACCGCAACATCTTGTTAGGGAACAACAGCAAAAACAAAGGATTCCAACTAAAAGGACATATTTACATTTTGGGATCAACCAGACTATATCTGCCAAAGGAGGTAATAGAAAATTAGAGATGTCTCTCATGGGCTAGCTATTGAAGATGAACAATACCGACAGCATACGCTAGATATTGAAGATGAACAATACCTACAGCATACGCTAGATATTGAAGATGAGCAATCTGTATATCATATGCTAGCTATTGAAGAGGAACAATACGTACAGCATACGCTAGATATTGAAGATGAACACTATGTACATCATACGCTAGATATTGAAGATGAACAATATGTACATCATACGCTAGATATTGAAGATGAACAATACCTACAGCATACGCTAGATATTGAAGATGAACAATATGTACATCATACACTAGCTATTGAAGATGAACAATATGTACATCATACGCTAGATATTGAAGATGAACAATATGTACATCATACGCTAGATATTGAAGATGAACAATATGTACATCATATGCTAGATATTGAAGATGAACAATATGTACATCATACGCTAGATATTGAAGATGAACAATACCTACAGCATACGCTAGATATTGAAGATGAACAATACATACAGCATACGCATGATATTGAAGATGAACAATACCTACAGCATACGCTAGATATTGAAGATGAACAATACCTACAGCATACACTAGATATTGAAGATGAACAATACATACAGCATACGCTAGATATTGAAGATGACAGCATACGCTAGATATTGAAAATGAACAATACGTACATCATACACTAGATATTGAAGATGAACAATACGTACATCATACGCTAGATATTGAAGATGAACAATATGTACATCATACGCTAGATATTTAAGATGAACAATATGTACATCATATGCTAGATATTGAAGATGAACAATATGTACATCATACCCTAGATATTGAAGATGAACAATACCTACAGCATACGCTAGATATTGAAGATGAACAATATGTACATCATACACTAGATATTGAAGATGAACAATACGTACAGCATACGCTAGATATTGAAGATGAACAATACGTACAGCATACGCTAGATATTGAAGATGAACAATATGTACATCATAAGCTAGATATTGAAGATGAACAATATGTACATCATACGCTAGATATTGAAGATGAACAATACCTACAGCATACGCTAGATATTGAAGATGAACAATACCTACAGCATACGCTAGATATTGAAGATGAACAATACATACAGCATACGCATGATATTGAAGATGAACAATACCTACAGCATACGCTAGATATTGAAGATGAACAATACCTACATCATACACTAGATATTGAAGATGAACAATACATACAGCATACGCTAGATATTGAAGATGAACAATAAGTACAGCATACGCATGATATTGAAGATGAACAATACATACAGCATAAGCTAGATATTGAAGATGAACAATACATACAGCATACGCATGATATTGAAGATGAACAATACATACAGCATATGCATGATATTGAAGATGAACAATACGTACATCATACGCTAGATATTGAAGATGAACAAGACGTACAGCATACGCTAGATATTGAAGATGAAAAATATGTACATCATACACTAGATATTGAAGATGAACAATACGTACAGCATACGCTAGATATTGAAGATGAACAATATGTACATCATACGCTAGATATTGAAGATGAACAATATGTACATCATATGCTAGATATTGAAGATGAACAATATGTACATCATACGCTAGATATTGAAGATGAACAATACCTACAGCATACGCTAGATATTGAAGCTGAACAATACCTACAGCATACGCTAGATATTGAAGATGAACAATACATACAGCATACGCATGATATTGAAGATGAACAATACCTACAGCATACGCTAGATATTGAAGATGAACAATACCTACAGCATACACTAGATATTGAAGATGAACAATACATACAGCATACGCTAGATATTGAAGATGAACAATACGTACAACATACGCATGATATTGAAGATGAACAATACATACAGCATAAGCTAGATATTGAAGATGAACAATACATACAGCATATGCATGATATTGAAGATGAACAATACGTACATCATACGCTATATATTGAAGATGAACAATACGTACAGCATACGCTAGATATTGAAGATGAACAATACGTACAGCATACGCTAGATATTGAAAATGAACAATACGTACATCATACGCTAGATATTGAAGATGAACAATACGTACATCATACGCTAGATATTGAAAATGAATAATACGTACATCATACGCTAGATATTGAAGATGAACAATACGTACATCATACGCTAGATATTGAAGATGAACAATACGTACATCATACACTAGATATTGAAGATAAACAATGCGTACAGCATACGCTAGATATTGAAGATGAACAATACGTACATCATACGCTAGATATTGAAAATGAACAATACGTACATCATAAGCTAGATATCGAAGATGAACAATACGTACATCATACGGTAGATATTGAAGATGAACAATACCTACAAGCATACATGAACAATACGTACAGCATACGCTAGATTGAAGATACATACGTACAGCATACACTAGATATTGAAGATGAACAATACGTACAGTATACGCTAGATATTGAAGATGAACAATACGTACAGTATACTAGATATTGAAGATGAACAATACGTACAGTATACACTAGATATTGAAGATGAACAATACGTACAGTATACGCTAGATATTGAAGATGAACAATACGTACAGTATACGCTAGATATTGAAGATGAACAATACGTACAGTATACACTAGATATTGAAGATGAACAATACGTACAGTATACGCTAGATATTGAAGATGAACAATACGTACAGTATACACTAGATATTGAAGATGAACAATACGTACAGTATACACTAGATATTGAAGATGAACAATACGTACAGTATACGCTAGATATTGAAGATGAACAATACGTACAGTATACGCTAGATATTGAAGATGAACAATACGTACAGTATACGCTAGATATGAAGATGAACAATACGTACAGTATACGCTAGATATGAAGATACAATACGTACAGTATACGCTAGATATTGAAGATGAACAATACGTACAGTATACGCTAGATATTGAAGATGAACAATATACTATACGAAGATATTGAAGATGAACAATACGTACAGTATACTAGATATTGAAGATGAACAATACGTACAGTATACGCTAGATATTGAAGATGAACAATACGTACAGTATACGCTAGATATTGAAGATGAACAATACGTACAGTATACGCTAGATATTGAAGATGAACAATACGTACAGCATACGCTAGATATTGAAGATGAACAATACGTACAGTATACTAGGATTGAATGAACAAACGTCAGCATACATAGATATTGAAGATGAAAACTCCAATAATACAGCTAGATATTGAAGATGAACAATACGTACAGTATACGCTAGATATTGAAGATGAACTAGATATTGAAAGGAAACATACGTACAGTATACGCTAGATATTGAAGACTGAAGGAGATACAATATGAACAGTATACACTAGATATTGAAGATGAACAATACGTACAGTATACTAGATATTGAAGATGAACAATACGTACAGTATACACTAGATATTGAAATGAACAATACGTACAGTATACGCTAGATATTGAAGATGAACGATATATACGTACAGTATACAGTATACGATAGATATTGAAGATGAACAATATGTACATCATACGCTAGATATTGAAGATGAACAATATGTACATCATATGCTAGATATTGAAGATGAACAATATGTACATCATACGCTAGATATTGAAGATGAACAATATGTACATCATATGCTAGATATTGAAGATGAACAATATGTACATCCTACGCTAGATATTGAAGATGAACAATACCTACAGAATACGCTAGATATTGAAGATGAACAATATGTACATCATACACTAGATATTGAAGATGAACAATACCTACAGAATACGCTAGATATTGAAGATGAACAATATGTACATCATACACTAGATATTGAAGATGAACAATACGTACATCATACGCTAGATATTGAAGATGAACAATATGTACATCATACACTAGATATTGAAGATGAACAATACGTACAGCATACGCTAGATATTGAAGATGAACAATATGTACATCATACGCTAGATATTGAAGATGAACAATATGTACATCATACGCTAGATATTGAAGATGAACAATACCTACAGCATACGCTAGATATTGAAGATGAACAATACCTACAGCATACGCTAGATATTGAAGATGAACAATACATACAGCATACGCATGATATTGAAGATGAACAATACCTACAGCATACGCTAGATATTGAAGATGAACAATACATACAGCATACGCATGATATTGAAGATGAACAATACGTACATCATACGCTAGATATTGAAGATGAACAATATGTACATCATACACTAGATATTGAAGATGAACAATACGTACAGCATACGCTAGATATTGAAGATGAACAAGACGTACATCATACGCTAGATATTGAAGATGAACAATATGTACATCATATGCTAGATATTGAAGATGAACAATATGTACATCATACGCTAGATATTGAAGATGAACAATACCTACAGCATACGCTAGATATTGAAGCTGAACAATACCTACAGCATACGCTAGATATTGAAGATGAACAATACATACAGCATACGCATGATATTGAAGATGAACAATACCTACAGCATACGCTAGATATTGAAGATGAACAATACCTACAGCATACACTAGATATTGAAGATGAACAATAACGTACAGCATACGCTAGATATTGAAGATGAACAATACGTACAGCATACGCTAGATATTGAAGATGAACAATACGTGAACAATACGCAGTATACGCTAGATATTGAAGATGAACAATACGTACAGTATACGCTAGATATTGAAGATGAACAATATACGTACAGTATACGCTAGATATTGAAGATGAACAATACGTACATGAACAATATACAGTATACGCTAGATATTGAAGATGAACAATACGTACATGAACAATATACACTAGATATTGAAGATGAACAATACGTACAGTATACGCTAGATATTGAAGATGAACAATACGCTAGATATTGAAGATGAACACGTACATATACACTAGATATTGAAGATGAACAATACGTACATATACGCTAGATATTGAAGATGAACAATACGTACAGTATACGCTAGATATTGAAGATGAACAATACGTACAGTATACGTAGATATTGAAGATGAACAATAGATATACACTAGAAGATGAACAATACGTACAGTATACACTAGATATTGAAGATGAACAATACGTACAGTATACGCTAGATATTGAAATGAACAATATACGCTAGATATTGAAGATGAACAATACGTACAGTATACGCTAGATATTGAAGATGAACAATACGTACAGTATACGCTAGATATTGAAGATGAACAATACGTACAGTATACTAGATATTGAAGATGAACAATACGTACAGTATACGCTAGATATTGAAGATGAACAATACGTACAGCATACTAGATATTGAAGATGAACAATACGTACAGTATACGCTAGATATTGAAGATGAACAATACGTACAGTATACATGAACAATATACAGCATACTAGATATTGAAGATGAACAATATGTACATCATACGCTAGATATTGAAGATGAACAATATGTACATCATATGCTAGATATTGAAGATGAACAATATGTACATCATACGCTAGATATTGAAGATGAACAATATGTACATCATATGCTAGATATTGAAGATGAACAATATGTACATCATACGCTAGATATTGAAGATGAACAATATGTACATCATATGCTAGATATTGAAGATGAACAATATGTACATCATACGCTAGATATTGAAGATGAACAATATGTACATCATATGCTAGATATTGAAGATGAACAATATGTACATCATACGCTAGATATTGAAGATGAACAATATGTACATCATATGCTAGATATTGAAGATGAACAATATGTACATCATACGCTAGATATTGAAGATGAACAATATGTACATCATATGCTAGATATTGAAGATGAACAATATGTACATCATACGCTAGATATTGAAGATGAACAATACCTACAGAATACGCTAGATATTGAAGATGAACAATATGTACATCATACACTAGATATTGAAGATGAACAATACCTACAGAATACGCTAGATATTGAAGATGAACAATATGTACATCATACACTAGATATTGAAGATGAACAATACGTACATCATACGCTAGATATTGAATATGAACAATATGTACATCATACACTAGATATTGAAGATGAACAATACGTACAGCATACGCTAGATATTGAAGATGAACAATATGTACATCATACGCTAGATATTGAAGATGAACAATATGTACATCATACGCTAGATATTGAAGATGAACAATACCTACAGCATACGCTAGATATTGAAGATGAACAATACCTACAGCATACGCTAGATATTGAAGATGAACAATACATACAGCATACGCATGATATTGAAGATGAACAATACCTACAGCATACGCTAGATATTGAAGATGAACAATACATACAGCATACGCATGATATTGAAGATGAACAATACGTACATCATACGCTAGATATTGAAGATGAACAATATGTACATCATACACTAGATATTGAAGATGAACAATACGTACAGCATACGCTAGATATTGAAGATGAACAATACGTACATCATACGCTAGATATTGAAAATGAACAATACGTACATCATACACTAGATATTGAAGATGAACAATACGTACAGTATAGGCTAGATATTGAAGATGAACAATACGTACAGTATACGTTAGATATTGAAGATGAACAATACGTACAGTATACGCTAGATATTGAAGATGAACAATACATACAGTATACGCTAGATATTGAAGATGAACATTACATACAGCATACACTAGATATTGAAGATGAACAATACGTACAGTATACACTAGATATTGAAGATGAACAATACATACAGCATACGCTAGATATTAAAGATGAACAATACGTACAGTATACGCTAGATATTGAAGATGAACAATACGTACAGTATACGCTAGATATTGAAGATGAACAATACGTACAGTATACGCTAGATATTGAAGATGAACAATACGTACAGTATACGCTAGATATTGAAGATGAACAATACGTACAATATACGCTAGATATTGAAGATGAACAATACGTACATCATACACTAGATATTGAAGATGAACAATACGTACAGTATACGCTAGATATTGAATATGAACAATACGTACAGTATACGCTAGATATTGAAGATGAACAATACGTACAGTATACGCTAGATATTGAAGATGAACAATACGTACAGTATACGCTAGATATTGAAGATGAACAATACATACAGCATACGCATGATATTGAAGATGAACAATACCTACAGCATACGCTAGATATTGAAGATGAACAATACCTACAGCATACACTAGATATTGAAGATGAACAATACATACAGCATACGCTAGATATTGAAGATGAACAATACGTACAGCATACGCATGATATTGAAGATGAACAATATGTACATCATACACTAGATATTGAAGATGAACAATACGTACAGTATACGCTAGATATTGAAGATGAACAATACGTATACGTACAGTATACGCTAGATATTGAAGATGAAAAATACGTACATCATACGCTAGATATTGAAGATGAACAATACGTACATCATACACTAGATATTGAAGATGAACAATATGAACATCATACGCTAGATATTGAAGATGAACAATATGAACATCATACACTAGATATTGAAGATGAACAATACGTACAGTATACGCTAGATATTGAAGATGAACAATACGTACAGTATACACTAGATATTGAAGATGAACAATACGTACAGTATACGCTAGATATTGAAGATGAACAATACGTATACGTACAGTATACGCTAGATATTGAAGATGAACAATACGTACAGCATACGCTAGATATTGAAGATGAACAATACGTACAGCATACGCTAGATATTGAAGATGAACAATACGTACAGCATACGCTAGATATTGAAGATGAACAATACGTACAGTATACGCTAGATATTGAAGATGAACAATACGTACAGTATACGCTAGATATTGAAGATGAACAATACGTACAGTATACACTAGATATTGAAGATGAACAATACGTACAGTATACACTAGATATTGAAGATGAACAATACGTACAGTATACGCTAGATATTGAAGATGAACAATACGTACAGTATACACTAGATATTGAAGATGAACAATACGTACATCATACGCTAGATATTGAAGATGAACAATACGTACAGTATACGCTAGATATTGAAGATGAACAATACGTACAGTATACGCTAGATATTGAAGATGAACAATACGTACAGTATACACTAGATATTGAAGATGAACAATACGTACATCATACGCTAGATATTGAAGATGAACAATACGTACAGTATACGCTAGATATTGAAGATGAACAATACGTACAGTATACGCTAGATATTGAAGATGAACAATACGTACAGTATACACTAGATATTGAAGATGAACAATACGTACAGTATACACTAGATATTGAAGATGAACAATACGTACAGTATACACTAGATATTGAAAATGAACAATACGTACAGTATACGCTAGATATTGAAGATGAACAATACGTACAGTATACACTAGATATTGAAGATGAACAATACGTACAGTATACACTAGATATTGAAAATGAACAATACGTACAGTATACACTAGATATTGAAAATGAACAATACGTACAGTATACGCTAGATATTGAACATGAACAATACGTACAGTATACACTAGATATTGAAGATGAACAATACGTACAGTATACGCTAGATATTGAAGATGAACAATACGTACAGTATACGCTAGATATTGAAGATGAACAATACGTACAGTATACGCTAGATATTGAAGATGAACAATACGTACAGTATACGCTAGATATTGAAGATGAACAATACATACAGCATACACTAGATATTGAAGATGAACAATACGTACAGTATACGCTAGATATTGAAGATGAACGATACGTACAGTATACACTAGATATTGAAGATGAACAATACATACAGCATACGCCAGATATTGAAGATGAACAATACGTACAGTATACACTAGATATTGAAGATGAACAATACGTACAGTATACACTAGATATTGAAGATGAATAATACGTACATCATACGCTAGATATTGAAGATGAACAATACATACAGCATACACTAGATATTGAAGATGAACAATACGTACAGTATACGCTAGATATTGAAGATGAACAATACATACAGCATACGCAAGATATTGAAGATGAACAATACGTACAGTATACACTATATATTGAAGATGAACAATACGTACAGTATACGCTAGATATTGAAGATGAACAATACGTACAGTATACGCTAGATATTGAAGATGAACAATACGTACAGTATATTCTAGATATTGAAGATGAACAATACGTACAGTATACGCTAGATATTGAAGATGAACAATACGTACAGTATACGCTAGATATTGAAGATGAACAATACGTACAGTATACGCTAGATATTGAAGATGAACAATACGTACAGTATACACTAGATATTGAAGATGAACAATACGTACAGTATACACTAGATATTGAAGATGAACAATACGTACAGTATACGCTAGATATTGAAGATGAACAATACGTACAGTATACGCTAGATATTGAAGATGAACAATACGTACAGTATACTCTAGATATTGAAGATGAACAATACGTACAGTATACGCTAGATATTGAAGATGAACAATACGTACAGTATACGCTAGATATTGAAGATGAACAATACGTACAGTATACGCTAGATATTGAAGATGACCAATACGTACAGTATACGCTAGATATTGAAGATGAACAATACGTATAGTATACGCTAGATATTGAAGATGAACAATATGTACAGTATACGCTAGATATTGAAGATGAACAATACGTACAGTATACACTAGATATTGAAGATGAACAATATGTACAGTTTACGCTAGATATTGAAGATGAACAATATGTACATCATACGCTAGATATTGAAGATGAACAATACGTACAGTAACACGCTCCCACATGATTGATGCGATTCGCTGAAGAGCTTTAATGTAGTTGTGTCTGAAAATATAAAGTGCTCCAAGAACGAAGGTTCAGGGCTTCAAACATGTATGAAACTGCGTATATGATGTTTGTTGAAATACTCAGTATTTGAGGCAAATATTTGGAAACAAATTATACCATATAATAGGAATTTGTGTTTTCACAGAAGTAGTGTCGCTTTAAGATTAAACTTTATTTATTTTACAACGATTGCGAAGCAAGTTTTAATACCTTATATTAATCACTCTCGTTGGCGCGGATGAAAGCGTTAGTGTGGTCATTCGTGTGGTAGGAAACCGGAGTACCCGGAGAAAACGCACCTGTCCGATCTGGCGTATAATTATGTCGACAGATTAGTTTGATTCATTACCATTTAACTCTTTCAACACCAAGTAACTGACATGGACTGGTCCATGATATTCTTAGACCAATAAATGAATAAGAAAATTACATTCGGACCAGTTCATTTATCAAGGTGGGTAATTTTGTCTAAAATTAGTAATACTACTTGCAAAAAGTGCAGATCCTGATGAGACGGCTCGTCACGAGCTGGCTCATCTGGATCTACACTTTTTGTAAGCCTATATAGAGGTCTGTGGTGTTGAAAGGGTTAACGCTTGTACTTCGGTAATTAAAACAGAATCGAAAATACATGGAAGCCTTTGTATGATACTGTATCCGCTTCGTAACCCAACGACTTGAGTTCGAACCCAGTTGCAGGTTCGATCCCCCGTCTGACTATAATAAAATTAACAGTCTTTCAGTTGAGACTTTAAACCGAGGTTTCGTGTCGGTGCTTTACACCGTGCACATAAAAGAACCAGAGGAGACTCTGGAACTATCCTCCAACAATCTAAAATGACTAATCTCTTCATGACGCGTCGCTCAAATGGGCAACAGGTAGCGACGATAAATAAACGTAAAACACGCTCTCCTCATAGAGTAAATAAAATGTGTACACCTACCCTTCATTCTCCTGCATGCAACCCTCGTACGACAGGGAACACTTTAACATAGTATCCAGTGTTGCTCTACACACAAATGGGAACATATCTATAGAGTTACTGCCCTTTGATGCTTGATCTAACTTATCCTGTAAAAAATCAAGACAATAATTATCTTAAAGCGACATTATATCGCAAAAAGCCAAAAATAAATGCATTGTTCACGTATAAATGCATTCCTACTACAAATTCTTCCGAATACATTCGAACACAAATAATGAATCAATAAACAGTGCGTTTGTGGTCTACAAACTTTCAAAAGTGAATGTACATACACGCTCCTGAATTGACATTTCTTTGTCATTATAGTCAATACTAAGCGCTTAATAATAAATTCAATTAAGATTAGTCTACACATAAATATGCATAGGCACATATGTGAGATAAATCTGTACCATCAATCTCGTTATTCGGGATACACAGGTTGTATTACACAGTATGTCGACCCTGTTTACATTATTTTGTTATGTCAACAAACCGCGTATACGACGCTTGTTTATTAGTTGAAATACTCAGTTTTTGAGGCGAATATTTGGAAAATAATTATACATTCTGCATAGATTTGCGTTTTCACCGATGTAGTGTCGCCTTAATAATCATAATAATTACTGAGATCCGGAAAACCAGCTTTCATCTTTGATCACAATTTTCCATTCACATCATTGTTTAAATTGTGCGATAGTGCTTTTGTGGGTTAACGGCGCACCCACAGCGTATGCCAACTCTCCAGCTAATATTGGTGGATAAAGACCCCGGATGCACCCGATAGGTTATCCCTTATGTATAAAATTCATAATGATCTTGTTGCTATTCCCATTGAAAATTACCTAGTTTCCCCTCTCCCGTCCTGCTCGCCATTGCCATTCCTTAAGCTATAGGTTAATTACAGCAACTACAGACTACTACAAGTTTTCCTTTTTTCCAAGAACAATCTACCATTGGAACCACCTCCCTCCTGACATTGTCCATCTCCCTACCATAGAGCACTTTAATACGACAGTTTGCCATATTGAACATGCCAGTCCCGAGTTGTTCTGCGCATCTGCTTTTAAACGTTTACCACAACTTATTTTCATACCTTCTTAAATTATACTTTTAACTACTCATACTTTTAACTTCTTTGCGGTTTTTGACGCGCAACATGTCTACGTCCCCGCGAGGGGTTAGACATTAGCGGAAGATAGATAGATAGATAGATAGATAGATAGATAGATAGATAGATAGATAGATAGATAGATAGATAGATAGATAGATAGATAGATAGATAGATAGATAGATAGATAGATAGATGCCCCTCCGAGTATTATTTCCGATCCGGACATGTACCCAGTTAGAACCACCGACCTTCCGCAAGCCAACTTGATAGCTTCCTCTCTTGAAATAATTCGACACCCCGTGGGATTCGATTCTGCAGCGCTGAGGGGCACGTGATTAAGTCAACAACCTCATTCACTCGGCCAATACTTTAAGAAGCATTTATCTGACCTGGAAATATGCATCACATAACCGCATGCAAACTGTACATGTAAATTACAGCATGAGCCGGTCACAATGTTTATAAGAGGCCATGCTTTCCTGTGTGTACAACCAATTGTGCATTAAGAGGTCATTGTGTCATATAGTATACATGTGCACAACTCCTGCACAGACGGATACGTAGTTCAATAGTTAACACGATGTACTGAGAATCCAGGTTCGATCCCCCGTCTGACCCTAATAAAATTAACAGTCTTTCAGATGGGACATTAAACCGAGGTATCGTGTCGGTGCTGTACATCGTGCACGTAAAAGAACAAGAGGAAATTCTGGAATGGGTCTCTATCTGTATCCTACTATCTTCCAAAAATCTAAAACGACTAATCTTTTCAGGAGGCGTCGCTCATATTGGCAACAGGTAGCGACGATAAATAAACGTAGAACACACATAACTCTTACTCTATCTCTAATCTATAACACTAAATGCCGGGCTTCGCGGTCACGAACAAGTCACGAATAGAGGCAATCATATTAATTTTGGATTTTGCAGCTATGAAACCGGAAAATAAAACTCACAAGAAATAGATGTGTGACGTCATTCATTATTGTGACGTATCCAGAGAGGATATCGAAGTGGAATGCCGGTGTCAGCAATCGACGGTTTCTCTCCCATTTCTTACCGTCGCTAATCAACAGCCCTTCGCCTGAAACAGTTGAGATGTGTGATTGTTTGATAAAAGTCATGTGACTAAGCTGGAAACATCCGAAGTCGGATATTTAGAAGTCGGAAACCTATCCGAAGTCGGAAATGTTCGGTGTCAGCATTCGGCGGTTTCTCTGCCATTTCTTACTGAAGCTAATCAACAGCACTTCGCCTGAAACAGTAGAGAGGTGTGATTGTTTGATAAAAGTCATGTGACCAAGTCGGAAACATCCGAAGTCGGAAATGTTCGGTGTCAGCATTCGGCGGTTTCTCTGCCATTTCTTACTGACGTTAATCAACAGCCCTTCGCCTGAAACAGTAGAGAGGTGTGATTGTTAGATAACAGTCATGTGACTAAGCCGGAAACATCCGAAGTCGGAAATGTTCGGTGTCAGCATTCGGCGGTTTCTCTTCAATTTCTTACTGTCGCTAATCAACAACGCAGTCGTTGTTACATGTGTCACTACACTAATGCAAAACTCAATGGTGTCGGGAAGGGCCGTAACTAATGTTACTAGAACTTGTGTTGTATTGTATATAAAATTATGTAAAATGAATCGATTTGTATTGTATAGAGCCTCGCCTTGTATTTTTCTCCGACTCGCCTAATAAATTAAAATTTATAAGACAATAACCTAATATTCTATTTATCCTACATTCTGAGTGTGCACCCGACACAAACACAAACAAACTAGCCATGACAGCTACGCACTTGGTAATATGTTGCGCATTGATATTTCTATTTATATCCACGGTAAGCCCTATTAGCAAAATTTATTATTCATCAGTACCATTTTGGGCTATATCGCAGACGGGCAGTATAACCAAATATTTCCTTGGCAAGCTCCAGCGAGTAAGTAGCAAGTACTTGGTGCTCCGTAAGAAACTGTCAACTTCATCATATAAACAGACACGGTCTGAGTGGGGGTTCGAACCAGTGACCATCACTGGTGACAGGTTACAGTGGTATATTCGTAATGGTTTCTGACAAATTCCGGCAGACGGATCTGTAGTCCAGTGATGCATGTATAATTTAAATTCCTTGCCTAAAGGCTCCAGCGGGGCTAGAACTCCGGATCTTTCGCACCTGACGCGAATGCCCTACCACTGCGCTATCAGGACATTAAAAGTGACGAGGTTTGTTGCGACATAATTGGACTTTTGATATTGTGTTGAAGTTTACAGAACAGTTGGCGATACGGACGGATCTGTAGTCCAGTGGTTAACACGTTGCACTGATAATCCAGGGGTCGCAGGTTCGATCCCCCGTTAGCCCTAATAAAATTAACAGTTTCAGATGGGACTTTAAACCGAAGTCTCGTGTAGGTGCTTTACACCGTGCACGTAAAAAACCCAGAGGAGACCCAGGAATGGGTCTCTGTCTGTATCATTACACTATCCTCCAAAAATCTAAAATGAATAATCTCATCAGGAGGCGTCGCTCATATGGGCAACCGGTAGCGACGATAAATAAACGTAAAACACACACACATTCTAACAAAGTTCCGCTGTAATGAATACAGGTACAGTGTACTTTCTGTACTTGCATGCAAATAACATGCACACGAATCTGTTGCTTTTTCTAAATGAGTAACACACGATAATCAATACATGAGTTACCTAGCCATGGTTCAAGAATTCGGTAACCATCTGTTAGTCCACGCGCTTTACGTGATTCTTGTTTAATGAGTTGTTTGAACGTATCCGGGTGACATACCCCTACAGCTGGAATTAGGCCATTCCATATACAGTACATCCGTCCACCATCTTTCATCACATCTGTACAATACTTTAGGAAGGTCGCCGAATCCTGTACCTGTATTTGTATATTTTATAATAGGTATTAAAACAATATCGTGACCTTTATACTTGCAGTCTAGCCTGTGATAACCTCGATATTTAAACATTACCGTGGCCTTGTGATCGTGTACTTTGTACATTATTATTAATATCGCTTCTCACCAATGCAACCCGTGTTCGATCCTCGGACCGGGAATTATATGAGATGGTACGGTGGTCGCCAGATCGGACAGGTGGGTTTTCTCCGGGTACTCCGGTATTTTCCCACACGAATGACCACATTTATGATTTCATCCGCGCCAACGAGATTGATTAATATAAGTTGTTAAAACGTGCTTCGCAATCGTTGTAAAATAAATAAAGTTATAAGTTAAACTTATATTAATAACTCGTTGTCGCGGATGGAAGTTTAAACGTGGTCATTCGTGTGGGAGGAAACCGGAGTAAACCCACCTGTCCGTTCTTGCGACCACCACACCATCTCATATAATTCACGGTCCGAGGATCAAACCCGGGTTGCATTTGTGGGAAGCGAGCGCGCTAACCACTGTGCTAATCGGACAGCCTAGTGTGTAACATAGTGACTGATGTGGCTGGCCTAAGTCAGTGGCGAGTATTTATTGGTGCCAAAGTGTAGGGAGTGTGATTTACGTTTATTTATCGTCGCTACCGGTTGCCCATATGAGCGACGCCTCCTGAAGAGATTAGTCATTTTAGATTTAGGAGGATAGTGCAATGATACAGATAGAGACCTATTCCAGAGTCTCCTCTGGTTGTTTTACGTGCACGATGTAAAGCACCGACACGAGACCTCGGTTTAAAGTCCCATCTGAAAGGCTTAATTTTATTACGGTCAGATGGGGGATCGAACGTGCGATGCATGGATTACCAGTCCAGCGTGTTACCACTGGACTACTGATCCGTCTATAGGTGTAGGGACCTATATGACATAAACTAAAATAATAACAATATGACTTTATGCTTAGCCGATGTAGGAGGGATTCAGCTTAAAGCGACATTACATCGCAAAAAGCAAATAAAATGCATTTGTATAAATGCATAGCTACTATATACACATTCTTCGGAATACATTCGAACACTAACATTGAATCAATAAACAGTGTTTGTTTGGTATACAAACTTTCAAAAGTGAAAGTAGAATTTCATATAACGGTCATACGCGCTCCTGAATTGACGTTTGTTGGTCATTACTAAACACGCGATTCTTTCGATTAGAGATAATTTAACTAATAGTAGTCTACAAATAAATATACATAGGCACACATGTGAGATATCACGGTAAATATGTACCATACCTCGTGTTATTCAGGATAAACGCGTTGTATTACGCATGAATGTCGACCCTATTTCCATTATTTTGTTATGTCAACAAACCGCGCATACGACGTTTGTTTATTTGTTGAAATACTCAGTTTTTGAGGCAAATATTTGGAAAAGAATTATAACATATAATAGTAAATTACATTCTGCAGACATTTGCGTTTTCACTGATGTAGTGTCGCTTTAAAGTCTAAGGTCCCCATCAGGGGTTTGACTTATAGGAAGATAGATACTCATGTTCATACTGAATATATAAAGTTTCTAAAATGTTGCTAATCATACAATTGTAAACATTACAAAAGAAGTATTACAAACATGTTGAGGTATACGTCCTTTTTAGCATTTCGAACCACGCTTGATTCGTTACGTTTGTGTCCATAGACAAGGCACATTCCACATTGCCTCTTCTCTCTCCCTCGGGGCGATGGATTCCATCAGGAATGAGGTCTCGAAAGTGATTAATATACGTTGTAAGAACTTGTTTCACAATCGAGCTAATACTAAAACTAATATAGTTGTTTATGGTAATTGTAAACCAGCGGCCAGTCACTATCGGTGATCGCTGTTTGATGTCAGTGGTCACTTTGTGTGATTTGTTTATCTGGACAAGCATACTTGCTGAAGCCGTCAGGGACCAGCCTCGTCTGACAGTGGTCATTGTGTGTCAAATGACCATGAAGCTTTGGTCAGTGTTTACGACGGCGTCTAGAAAAAACCTTACTATGACCATTTGGTCTTTTCAAATACATGTATATGTACTTATTTTGCTATCCATTTACTATCTAGCTATCTAATACATCCAGATAACATTTTAGGTCATATACATGGCAATATTGGTGTTTTGCGTTTATTTATCGTCGCCACAGGTTGCACACACTGGCGGCGCCTCATAAAGAGATTAGCAAGTTTAAGGGTTTTGGAGGAACAATGCTGCAGATAACGCCTCGTTCCAGTGGTTGGGCGTGCAAGCTACATTGAAGTTCATTTATACCTACGGGAATAATTTAGGAACGTTCCTACCAAATATCATGTCTGTGCATAGTTTCATAAAAATGTAATCGGCTGCCAAATGGGCATGGGCGAGAACAAACTGGCTAACATTATCGACAATCACATATTGAAACGGCGAACCGTTATGACAGTGACAAGATAAAACGGCGACAAGATAAAACGGCAAACAAAGGTGACATATCATGTATAGTAAAATATGCTTACCTATACATAGAGTTGCATCTTATGTGGCGAAAATATGTTATTTGAAAACATTTCAATTTCACTTATATTGACTCTTGACAATACTAGTGAAGCAGATAATTGAAACTATTTTTCAAAATGTGATACAAGCACCAAACTTGGCATATATACTCCTTAGGGGTTACGTTTGTGGGGATAAAACGCTGGCCACCTGAAATTCAAGATGGCCGCCATTTTTTCAAATGGCCGCCATTCTGACATACAAATTGCCTATTTTACCACAGAATATCAGTACAGTAACCGATTTAGTTGATCTTTGAGTAAAAACGTAGGTTTTCAAGCATGGGGAATAAAAAAAACAACAACTCCAAGGAGCTTCTTTCTATCATTTCTAGCCCAAAACAGTGAAAACTGTACAAGGAACACAGCATTTGCAATGAAATGAAACAAACTTTTATTAAGAGTGATGCATGTATATCTACAACATGTATATTCATCTATTCTGCATATTTTGGACAACCGACTGTAGATCTTTTTAGTAGAACATATCTCCCAAATATCATGTCCATGTACATACCGAGGGCAGTCAAACTAGTCAACGGTCATAATTTTGTTAATAAATGTGTTAAAGTCTACAAACACATTATTCCTAGAAGTTACTACATGCCATTATGTAGTATGTGGTATACAGTCTTCTTTGCCCTTCATTGTCTTTGTGCTTTAAAGCTAGATGAGTTGGAGCTGGGCCTAATTCTCACATCTGCAGCTGCATAATGCTGTACAAGTTAGACCAAAGCGGTTGCATTATCATCTTCCTACACAGCATTCTGTCTTGCACCCGCACTTGGTCAGCTGTTGACAACTATCTGCAATAGGAGGACGTGTTGTCCAGAAGACCTGCCACAGATCACCCTTCTTTGTCCAGCCCCAGTCAGATGGACTATGTGCTTCTGGTTGGCGTAGTGTTGACTGACTCCACATGCAACCTGCCTCATAAGCTGTACGCTTGGCATGCTGAAGCAGTACTGCTCGAGTTGGACGAATGCCTTCGTAATGTCTCTGCTTCCTGGCAAACATGTCTAGTCTGGCGTCATCCACGCCCGCAGCAGTACTGGACCTGTCATACATCGTCACCACAAACTTCTCCAGGGTCTCCAGATCACCATCAGCTACTGTTGGTAGGTACTGGCTAAGTGTTGTGAAGACATTAGAAGCCTCAGGACATACATCCCAGGTTTGCCATGCAGACTTTTCCCCTTTACCATGGAATCCGGACACAACGTCGCACGGAAGAAGAGAATCCCTTTGCTTTTCTCCTGTCCTATGGAGTGATGAACGTCATGCACAGGAATCCATTTGAGATGCCCTCCTTGTCCAAAGGCCACCCACAGCTGCTGCAATCCAATCTCTTGAAGAGCTGACAGCACACTGATGGCGATGACGAGAACATCTGTGTCATTGGCTTTGACCATCAGGACTTTGCTACCCCCTTCTACTGCATTCCTGGCATGGAGGAAGATGCGTGTGTCAGCTTCTTCATGACTACAAGGAGCCAGCCTATCCGTGCTGACTGCATGGCTGCTAGTAACATCATCTTGTCTTGTCACAATGGCCTTATTGGGTGTAGACATCTGTGCAATCTTCTCAGCTAGAAAGTTGAACATCTCTGTTTTAATGTCATTGTCTCTCAGGAAGTTCTGCCAGTTTCGGGGAATATTTCCCTTGCTTGTCACCCTTCGTCTGACTCCACGTCCTCGCTTGGTCCTTGTCTCTGCCTCCAAACATGATGATGAACTTTTCCTCACCATAATGTTCAGGCCAGTGCCACTGGACTTGTTTTACCACTGCATTGATGGGTAGCTCGGCTGTCATGACAGGTACTTGGCCTGGGTTCAGGAACGATACAGTCTCCTTGATCTTGTCCATCACATGTCTGACTGTAGCAACGCAGTGGGCTGGATCTCGAAGGAGAGGTAACAGTGATGTGATGGTGGCCTCAAATGCAGGGCTTCCCTTCTTGGAGGCATGGTGGGCTGCCCATGTCACGTTCTCTATACCATCTGTTTCATTAGTATCACCGACCTTCTCCAGCCACTCATACTCGAGTGCCAGGTGTGGTCTCAGGAGACTGGCATCTGGAACTGTCACTCTATCCTGTGGAGGAGAAGTGTTCTTCTTGGCAAAGAAGGCTGGACGGATATTGGTGTAGGAGTCAGGAAGTTCTGGAACTGTCTTAACCTTCTCTCCTCCAAACTTGAATGGTACACGCTCTTCACCTTTGTCATCATTTGTTGGATGCTGGAAAAGTGAGATGCTAGTGCCATGGAAATAAGTGGTAGCTGTCGTTGCAGTGGGGTTATGGTCTATGTTATCCATGGCTGATGTGGTGAACAACTCTCTGCGCAGAACTGGTGGACAGACCACACCACCATCCACATACTTGTTCACTGTTGCATCTCCCAGCTATGTAGATATATCCATCACTCTGTCGTACGAAATGCTGATACCATGCTCATGAAGCATTTCGACTAGTGTCCTCTTTCTAGTCTTGGCATAGACAGACATCCCCATGTAGATAGGGAATGGTGTACAAACTATATACATCGAATACCTACTGTACTATGTAGGTTGACCACAGGTCTGTTCATTATGAAGGTTGACCACAGTTCTGTAATTTTGATCCGAAGTCTTAAATATGATAACATAAAGACTCTTAGTGATTCAGAAGTTCAAGAATCAGATTCTGCGTGGTCTAAAATGTAGGATTCGATACCAAAATCGTCCACATTAGGCAAGTCTGTGCATATCAATATCGGTATTGATTATGGCGGCCATCTTGAAAAATGGCGGCCATCTTGAATTTCAGGTGGCCAGCGTTTTTTCCCCAAACAAGTAACCCCCTTGGAGTATTTGTTTCAACTTTGGTGCTTGTATCACATGTTGAAAGATTCCCTTAAGAAAATACATTTATCTGCTGCACTATACGGTCAGAAGGGGGATCGAACCGGCGATCCATGGATTACCAGTCCAACGTGTTAACTAACCATTGGACTATACAGATCCATCTGTATCGTATGGCGATTCTTGGACTAGCCGAGCTAACACTAGAACATAGCAAAGAATTCATACGTTACCTCTCGACTGTGGCCGAATAACCAATGCGATGGTTTCTGCGGAATCTTTCGTAGCTTTCTGCATAATTGTATATAGTTAAATACAATGGTTGCAGCCTTACAAATAATCAGCACTATTATACCAACAAATATCGTCGTCACTAATATATCCATGTTAATCCTTGGTGTAAATCACGTGCGGTTTCTTATTTTAACATCGAACCATACAATGTCATACGCCAGATAAAATATAAAATAATCAGTGAACTACTCCCGTTGGCTGTGTCCATAACACAAGACAGGTAGAGTTCGTAATGTAGGTCATACGTATTTTCGTACTTTTAAAATAGACTTGTCCAGTAACGAGGTGTACTCACCTCTATAACTATTCAATTTAAATTAACATTTCACCTTCTTGACACGTAGCACCGGTGGCTCAGTGGTAGACACGGGAGCTCAAGGTGTTTAAGGTAGTTTCGATCCCAATCATGGTGAAAGCATTTTTTAAATTTTATTTTATTTTTACTGTTCTCTAAATCTATTTTTTTTTTCAGCAGAAATATAAAGGAAATTAATGTTTTTGTAATTTAACCTTTCTATGACAGCTACAAGGATGATTTATCATTATACAAAATCACAAACTTTTTTAATTTGTGTAAAGCGGTTTTATATGTGTATATCAGACGTGATACTCCAGTATACATCATGATTTTACATCTATTGTATATTATATTAAAAAAAAATATTATGTAATGTGAACAAAATAAAAAAAACACATGAAATAATGGGGGAAAAATATAAAATATATAAACAAAAAATAAAGACAAACTATATAAAAAGTTCACTGTTTTAAATTGAACAAAGATTCTAATTAAAAATTAATCTTAGTAAAGATAAAACTAAGATATAAAAATGTTTCCAAGTCAAGGTATCGAACCGCTGTATGCTGGTTCAAATGGCACACACGTTAACCACTGAGCCACAGGTATCGAACCGCTGTATGCTGGTTCAAATGGCACACACACTAACCACTGAGCCACAGCACTCAGTTGATGTGAGGCGTCATTCATGGATCTGCGTGTACTAAAATGCTTCACTCCCTTGTAATTATTTTGATTGGGCTAGGCCATGTTTATAAACACGTTTGTTTATAAATCGAACTTAATACCGTTGGAATATTACATTGGGCTAGGCCATGTTTATAAACACGTTTGTTTATAAATCGAACTTAATACCATTGGAACATTACATTGGGCTAGGCCATGTTTATAAACACGTTTGTTTATAAATCGAACTTAATACCGTTGGAATATTACATTGGGCTAGGCCATGTTTATAAACACGTTTGTTTATAAATCGAACTTAATACCATTGGAACATTACATTGGGCTAGGCCATGTTTATAAACACGTTTGTTTATAAATCGAACTTAATACCGTTGGAATATTACATTGGGCTAGGCCATGTTTATAAACACGTTTGTTTATAAATCGAACTTAATACCGTTGGAACATTACATTGGGCTAGGCCATGTTTATAAACACGTTTGTTTATAAATCGAACTTAATATCGTTGGAACATTACATTGGGCTAGGCCATGTTTATAAACACGTTTGTTTATAAATCGAACTTAATATCGTTGGAACATTACATTGGGCTAGGCCATGTTTATAAACACGTTTGTTTATAAATCGAACTAAATATCGTTGGAACATTACATTGGGCTAGGCCATGTTTATAAACACGTTTGTTTATAAATCGAACTTAATATCGTTGGAACATTACACTACTGTATAGGTAAGGCAATATACGATAGCTTACAGGTACTGTGATTTATTGTTTAATAGGTTATACCTGACTTACCTATAATGCAATAGTGTATGGAATGTTTGTTTACAACCGTTATTACTTTACTTTGCATGCACAGTACTGTGAATTATTATCCGAATATATACGAATTATTCCACCATGGGAATTTCAAAAGCATATCAATTGTTAAGCCAGTGAAATATATATGTTTACAAAGTCACTGCAATCTAAAAATAGTATCACTCCCAAACATCCGCTTCAGTACCGTAGCCAGAGGCTAATTCCAACCGAGACAATCTATGGCGGGGGTCCGGGAGCGTGTTGCCCCTTAACAAGCTCTCTAGCAGTCCATATTTTTTACAGCAAAGGGATATTGTTTGCATTTTATTTATATAATTTTTCATTTAGATTGGTTGGCTTTGGAAATTTTAACCGAGGCAGCTGCCTAGGTGTGCCTCAGTGTGGCTACGGGTATGCGCTCGAAAGCGGACTTCCTAAGCTTGAATATCATAAGAATAGCAATTGTCATGCTTATGGTGTCAATAACTTAGAGAGACATTATTTAGTTACTGTCCATGAATAATCGTAAACTTGTAAATTGATCCTCTTTTTTTATCCTCTTTTTTGCTTTCCTCAGTTTTTATCGTTGTGTTCTTTGCACCACATGTAATCCATTTTCATCCGTTTTCTCATCTTATTAAATTATGGAAGTCGTGTTAATATGTTCGCTTCAAGTGCGAAATGTCAGGAGTTCGAACCTCGCTTTACGATTGTGCCCTTAAGGCAAGGAATTTAAATTCCACGTTGCCTCTCTCTCCCCTCCCCTCCCCTCCCCTCCCCTCCCCTCTCCTCTCCTCTCCTCTCCTCTCATTCCCAAGTATGTTCATTTGTTTTGCTCTGTACATTGTATTATATAGAATGAATGCAATAAAATATGATTAAACTAAACTATTGGCGATGGATTCCATCAGGAATGAGGTCTCGAAAGTGATAATATAAGTTGTAAGAACTTGTTTTGCAATCGAGCTAAACGATCGAATTCCATTTCGTTATGTAGACAAAATCATTACGTGGTATACAGCCAAAAAAATGCAAACTAAAAACACAACATGTTGTAAATGATCCCCTATGACTGAATGTCTTTATAATCTTACATGTACGAACCACCTCATGCAAACAATCACGCCATCTAATCGACCACTACACATCAGGCCAAGGAAAACGAAATGTTCATTTAATTCATTCTTCAAACAACGAATATTATATTTATCGAACGTACTTGTATGGAAGCCATGGAGGGACATTTAAAATTAAAACTTAATAATTCTATCTTAATATTTAAAATTTATATTTTCAAATTTAATGCTTAATATTTAAAAATTAAAACTTAACATTCAAAAGCATTGAAGAGACTCGTTGACATTGAAGCCACGAGGTAGTGGCAGTTCAAGGCGGCAAAGTAAGTAACATTAATATATTGTGTGTGTCTCTTTTTTAATCCTTAAGACGGTAACTTGGATGAAAACTAATAAGTATTGCCTCATTAATAAGTTGATATTGATAATAGATCTTCAAACGACATTTTCCCGAATGTAAAGTTGGTAGTGGTTGATGTAACAGCCATAGCATGTGTTTTATAACGCTGTATTTTATTTCATTTTATTTCTTTTTCATTAAAGAACGTGCACATGGAAAGCACGATGTTATTTGCCTTCCTGGTTTTATTGAACGTTGCTCCCGTGTCAACAGTTGTGCCATCACCATTGCCATCAGAAAACGGAAGCACCAGATTAGAACTGATTGCTGAGTACTTTTATGCTGGTTTTAAGTACGCAGAGATTGTTTTACTCCTCCTATGTCGACATAATATATGCCTTGGCCTTCGTCAGTTAAAGTGGATACTTCGTTCTAACAATTTACGACGTCGTTTTGTATTCTGGGGCCACAACAGTTGTCAGCCAACGTCTACTGGGGCAACAACAGTCGTCAGCAAACGTCTACTGGACCATAACAGTCGTCAGCCAACGTCTATTGGGCCAGAACAGTCGTCAGCGAACGTCTACTGGGGCAATAACAGTCGTCAGACAACATATACTGGGACCATAACAGTCGTCAGACAACATCTACTAGGGCCAGAACAGTCGTCAGACATCTACTGGGGCCATAACAGTCGTCAGACAACATCTACTGGGGCCATAACAGTCGTCAGACAACATCTACTGGGGCCATAACAGTCGTCAGACAACATCTACTGGGACCACAACAGTCGTCAGACAACATCTACTGGGGCCAAAACAGTCGTCAGACAACATTAACTGGGACCATAACAGTCGTCAGACAACATCTACTGGGGCCATAACAGTCGTCAGACAACATCTACTGGGGCCATAACAGTCGTCAGACAACATCTACTGGGGCCACAACAGTCGTCAGACAACATCTACTGGGGCCACAACAGTCGTCAGCGAACGTCTACTGGGGGCCTTTACAGTCGCCAGCCAACGTCTACTGGGGCCACAACAGTCGTCAGACAACATCTACTGGGGCCACAACAGTCGTCAGCGAACGTCTACTGGGGGCCATTACAGTCGCCAGCCAACGTCTACTGGGGCCACAACAGTCGTCAGACAACATCTACTGGGGCCACAACAGTCGTCCGACAAACATAGTCGTCAGACAACATCTACTGGGACCATAACAGTCGTCAGACAACATCTACTGGGGCCATAACAGTCGTCAGA
Source organism: Archivesica marissinica (assembly GCA_014843695.1). Classification (NCBI taxonomy): domain Eukaryota; kingdom Metazoa; phylum Mollusca; class Bivalvia; order Venerida; family Vesicomyidae; genus Archivesica; species Archivesica marissinica. The sequence continues at coordinate 54,046,186 of CM026392.1, forward strand.
CAACATCTACTGGGACCACAACAGTCGTCAGACAACATCTACTGGGGCCACAACAGTCGTCAGCGAACGTCTACTGGGGGCCATTACAGTCGCCAGCCAACGTCTACTGGGGCCACAACAGTCGTCAGACAACATCTACTGGGGCCACAACAGTCGTCCGACAAACATAGTCGTCAGACAACATCTACTGGGACCATAACAGTCGTCAGACAACATCTACTGGGGCCATAACAGTCGTCAGACAACATCTACTGGGACCACAACAGTCGTCAGACAACATCTACTGGGGCCACAACAGTCGTCAGCGAACGTCTACTGGGGGCCATTACAGTCGCCAGCCAACGTCTACTGGGGCCACAACAGTCGTCAGACAACATCTACTGGGGGCACAATAGTCGTCCGACAAACATAGTCGTCAGACAACATCTACTGGGGCTACAACTGTCGTCAGACAACATCTAGGAAAGAGGTAGCCATATAGGCAAGTTGCTTTCTCCTCAATCCTACATGTATTTTCTTATTGTGATCATTATACTATGTATATTCATTGAAATAAAATATTGTTTTAAGTACGCAGAGATTGTTTTACTCCTCCTATGTCGACATAATATATGCCTTGGCCTTCGTCAGTTAAAGTGGATACTTCGTTCTAACAATTTACGACGTCGTTTTGTATTCTGGGGCCACAACAGTTGTCAGCCAACGTCTACTGGGGCAACAACAGTCGTCAGCAAACGTCTACTGGACCATAACAGTCGTCAGCCAACGTCTATTGGGCCAGAACAGTCGTCAGCGAACGTCTACTGGGGCAATAACAGTCGTCAGACAACATCTACTGGGGCCAAAACAGTCGTCAGACAACATTAACTGGGACCATAACAGTCGTCAGACAACATCTACTGGGCCATAACAGTCGTCAGACAACATCTACTGGGGCCATAACAGTCGTCAGACAACATCTACTGGGGCCACAACAGTCGTCAGACAACATCTACTGGGACCAGAACAGTCGTCAGCGAACGTCTACTGGGGGCCATTACAGTCACCAGCCAACGTCTACTGGGGCCACAACAGTCGTCAGACAACATCTACTGGGGCCACAACAGTCGTCAGCGAACGTCTACTGGGGGCCATTACAGTCGTCAGACAACATCTACTGGGGCCACAACAGTCGTCAGACAACATCTACTGGGGCCACAACAGTCGTCAGCGAACGTCTACTGGGGGCCATTACAGTCGCCATCCAACGTCTACTGGGGCCACAACAGTCGTCAGACAACATCTACTGGGGCCACAACAGTCGTCCGACAAACATAGTCGTCAGACAACATCTACTGGGGCCATAACAGTCGTCAGACAACATCTACTGGGACCATAACAGTCGTCAGACAACATCTACTGGGACCACAACAGTCGTAAGACAACATCTACTGGGGCCACAACAGTCGTCAGCGAACGTCTACTGGGGGCCATTACAGTCGCCAGCCAATGTCTACTGGGGCCACAACAGTCGTCAGACAACATCTACTGGGGGCACAACAGTCGTCCGACAAACATAGTCGTCAGACAACATCTACTGGGGCTACAACTGTCGTCAGACAACATCTAGGAAAGAGGTAGCCATATAGGCAAGTTGCTTTCTCCTCAATCCTACATGTATTTTCTTATTGTGATCATTATACTATGTATATTCATTGAAATAAAATATTGTTTAAACTAAAACAACATCTACTGGGGCCACAACAACGTCTACTGGACCATAACAGTCGTCAACCAACATCTACTGGGACCATAACAGTCGTCAGACAACGTCTACTGGGTTTCAACAGTCGCCAGTCAACATATACTGGGTCTAAACAGTCGCCAGTCAACATATACTGGGATTAAACAGTCGCCAGCCAACATTTACTGGATCTAATCAGTCGCCAGTCAACATATACTGGGTTTCAACAGTCGCCATCCAACATCTACTGGGTTTCAACAGTCGCCAGCCAACATATACTGGGTCTAAACAGTCGCCAGTCAACATCTACTAGGCCATACAAGTCGACTGCCAACATAATATATTGGGCCAAAATATGCGGCTGCTTGTCGAATCTCTGCAAGTGTAAAATATGTTAAGCTAAATGTAATTAAATTACAACAAATGTAGGTATATGTTATATTTACTATCATAGAATAAATATGTTACATTAATGTAATGTAGATAACTACAATTGTAGGAATATGTTACGCTTAATGTAACGTAGATAACTACAATTGTAGAAATATGTTACGCTTAATGTAACGTAGATAACTACAAGTGTAGGAATATGTTACGCTTAATATAATGTAGATAACTACAATTGTAGGAATATGTTACGCTTAATGTAATGTAGATAACTACACGTGTAGGAATATGTTACGCTTAATGTAACGTAGATAACTACACGTGTAGGACTATGTTACGCTTAATGTAATGTAGATAACTACAATTGTAGGAATATGTTACGCTTAATGTAACGTAGATAACTACAATTGTAGGAATATGTTATGCTTAATGTAACGTAGATAACTACAATTGTAGGAATATGTTACGATTAATGTAATGTAGATAACTACAATTGTAGGAATATGTTACGCTTAATGTAACGTAGATAACTACAATTGTAGGAATATGTTACGATTAATGTAATGTAGATAACTACAATTGTAGGAATATGTTACGATTAATGTAACGTAGATAACTACAATTGTAGGAATATGCTACGCTTAATGTAACGTAGATAACTACACGTGTAGGAATATGTTACGCTTAATGTAATGTAGATAACTACAATTGTAGGAATATGTTACGCTTAATGTAATGTAGATAACTACACGTGTAGGAATATGTTACGCTTAATGTAATGCAGAGAACTACATGTGTAGGAATATGTTACGATTAATGTAATGTAGATAACTACAAGTGTAGGAATATGTTACGCTTAATGTAATGAACTACAAGTGTAGGAATATGTTACGCTTAATGTATTAATGTAGAGAACTACATGTGTAGGAATATGTTACGCTTAATGTAATGTAGATATGCTTTTAGATCAATGCTTTTGAATGTCAAGTTTTAATTTTTAAATATTAAGCATTAAGTTTGAAAATATAAATTTTAAAATATAAATTTTAAATATTAAGATAGAATTGTATGTCTGGCTTCAGAATGTAAGCCAACTCCTTGAAAGCATTACTACATATTTTCTTAGGTATTGTGTATTGTTCATGGCAAATTTCAACGCCATCCAAATCAACTTCAACACCATAATCAACAGAACCTGTTAGTTCTGGTATATGAAACAGCATTTCCGGTCTTCCAGTACAAGTGTCTATATGTGTTTGTGTTCACACATTGTGTAAATTCCAATGGATAGCAATGCGATCAAGTTCCGCTTGAAGAACATCTGTCACAGAAAACCGCAAGCATTCTACATGAAGAATGTTTGACGCATCAAATCGTCCTCGAGCTCTCAAATCCTTCAACGTATTCATCCACCAACTTATTCCGTGTTGCTTTAAATATCCCCACCAACGTCCAATACGCTGATTTGCGGTGCTTTTACCGTACATGAAATTCTTCACTTCAGCCATGGAATCACTATGATCATTTCTGAAAAAGGGCTGGAGAAAACTAATGCTTGAATTTTCTGTTCCACGATCTGCGCGCACAATTCTTGGAACGAATCCATGCTTGCTACAGTATCAAGATAATAATTCGCTATCATTTTTGGATTACTATTTGTAGGACCAACTTCTAATCACAATACTCTTCTACTGTATCCATCCATCGCCCCATGGATGCACAAACCAAATGGTTTTAATTTATCGTAACCATCGATGTGCCACACATAGTTGGGTCCTGGGACGAGGTACTTCCTTCGTTCAAGCTTATGCGCTTTCCTTAAACGAACACCGTCTGGATTAGCTTAGCTTAGCTTAGCTTATGTTGTAGCTAAGCTATGTTGTAGCTAGTCAAAGCTAAGCTATGTTGTAGCTATGTTGTAGCTATGTTGGTAGCTATGTTGGTAGCTATGTTGGTAGCTATGTTCGTAGCTATGTTGTAGCTAAGCTAAGCTATGTTGTAGCTATGTTGTAGCTATGTTGTAGCTAAGCTAAGCTATGCTGTAGCTAAGCTAAGCTATGTGCTAAGCTATGCTGTAGCTAAGCTAAGCTATGTTGTAGCTAAGCTAAGCTATGTTGTAGCTAAGCTAAGCTATGTTGTAGCTAAGCTAAGCTATGTTGTAGCTAAGCTAAGCTATGTTGTAGCTAAGCTAAGCTATGTTGTAGCTGAGCTAAGCTATGTTGTAGCTAAGCTAAGCTATGTTTTAGCTAAGCTAAGCTATGTTGTAGCTAAGCTAAACTATGTTGTAGCTAAGCTAAGCTATGTTGTAGCTAAGCTAAGCTATGTTGTACTAAGCTAAGCTATGTTGTAGCTAAGCTATGTTGTAGCTAAGCTAAGCTAAGCTAAACTAAGCTATGTTGTAGCTAAGCTATGTTGTAGCTAAGCTAAGCTAAGCTATGTTGTAGCTAAGCTAGGTTGTAGCTAAGCTAAGCTAAGCTATGTTGTAGCTAAGCTAAGCTATGTTGTAGCTAAGCTAAGCTATGTTGTAGCTAAGCTAAGCTATGTTGTAGCTAAGCTAAGCTAAGCTATGTTGTAGCTAAGCTAAGCTAAGCTATGTTGTAGCTAAGCTAAGCTAAGCTATGTTGTAGCTAAGCTAAGCTATGCTGTAGCTAAGCTAAGCTATGTTGTAGCTAAGCTAAGCTATGTTGTAGCTAAGCTAAGCTATGTTGTAGCTAAGCTAAGCTATGTTGTAGCTAAGCTAAGCTATGTTGTAGCTAAGCTAAGCTATGTTGTAGCTAAGATAAGCTAAGCTATGTTGTAGCTAAGCTAAGCTATGTTGTAGCTAAGCTAAGCTAAGATAAGCTTGTAAATCGGGACGATTTGAATGAAATGTCACAAGCCCTACTTTCTATGGAAAAAAATATATAAACATTAGTCATCTGTTCATTTCGCCTATAGCATGCTAAATGTTAAATACGGGATAGTCAGAGGATACGAGTGAGCGTCAATTCAATTAAATTCAACCTTTCTTTATTTTCGGAGTTTTTACAAACAAATAACATTATCATTATAGCTATTTACCGACCTACAATAAATAAATAATGTTTAAAGTAATCGACACAGATATTATAATCAATAAAACAATACCAACATGCAGTCTGTGTCATTAAAGGGGTTACATTGTCTAGATACAGAAATACTACATATTAAGATTTAAGATAAAACATGGAGTATGATGGTCATACTGCTGACAGCAGGTTGTATGACCAGTCTACACACGCAGTGCTACCAACGATGTATGACCAGTCCACACACACGCAGTGCTGTCAACGATGTATGACCATGCAGTACACACACTCAGTGCTGCCAACGATGTATGACCAGTCCACACACTCAGTGCTGCCACCGATGTATGACCATTCCACACACGCAGTGCTACCAAAGATGTATGGCCAGTCCACACACGCAGTGCTGCCACCGATGTATGACCAGTCCACACACGCAGTGCTATCAAAAATGTATGACCGTCGGATGTTAACGTTATAGCGTCACTCCAGTTGCATAGCGACGTAAGTTAACGCTATTGTGGCACTCCAGTTGCATAGCGTCGGATGTTAACGTCATAGCGTCACTCCAGTTGCATAGCGACGTAAGTTAACGCTATTGTGGCACTCCAGTTGCATAGCGTCGGATGTTAACGTCATAGCGTCGCTCCCGTTGCATAGCGTCGAAAGTTAACGTTATAGCGTCGATCCAGTTGTAGAACGTCGGAAGTTAACGTTATAACGTCGATCCAGTTGTAGAACGTCGGAAGTTAACGTTATAACGTCACTCCATTTGTAGAGCGTCGGAGGTTAACGTTCTAGCGTCGCTACCGTTGCATAGCGTCGGAAGTTAACGTTCTAGCGTCGCTCCCGTTGCATAGCGTCGAAAGTTAACGCTATAGCGTCACTCCCGTTGCATAGCGTCGGAAGTTAACATCATAGCGTCACTCTAGTTGTATAGCATCGGAAGTTAACGTTCTAGCGTCTCTCCCGTTGCATAGCGTCGGAAGTTAACGTTCTAGCGTCGATCCAGTTGTAGAGCATCGGAAGTTAACGTTCTAGCGTCACTCCAGTTGTAGAGCGTCGGAAGTTAACGTTCTAGCATCTCTCCAGTTGTAGAGCGTCGGAAGTTAACGTTCTAGTGTCACTCCAGTTGTAGAGCGTCGGAAGTTAACGTTCTAGCATCACTCCAGTTGTAGAGCATCGGAAGTTAACGTTCTAGCATCTCTCCCGTTACATATCGTCGGAAGTTAACGTTCTAGCGTCGATCCAGTTGTAGAGCATCGGAAGTTAACGTTCTAGCGTCACTCCAGTTGTAGAGCATCGGAAGTTAACGTTCTAGCATCTCTCCCGTTACATAGCGTCGGAAGTTAACGTTCTAGCGTCGATCCAGTTGTAGAGCATCGGAAGTTAACGTTCTAGCGTCACTCCAGTTGTAGAGCGTCGGAAGTTAACGTTCTAGCATCTCTCCCGTTACATATCGTCGGAAGTTAACGTTCTAGCGTCGATCCAGTTGTAGAGCATCGGAAGTTAACGTTCTAGCGTCGATCCAGTTGTAGAGCGTCGGAAGTTAACGTTCTAGCGTCGATCCAGTTGTAGAGCGTCGGAAGTTAACGTTCAAGTGTCTCTCCAGTTGTAGAGCGTCGGGCGTTGGAAAATGGACACCACTCAGAAGTAAAGATCAAACAAATTGAACTGTAAAAGCACTGTAAATTTGACAAAATCATTAAAAAAATTGCACTGATGCACAACAATAAATTTGATTCGCTAAAATGCTATTGACAAGTTCAGTTTACAGATGGAGCTGTGATAGTCTAATCTTTTGTTACACCTTCACTTGTCATTCATTTACTTCAAAGCTTATCAATTATTGAGTTGGAACACACTGATTTTCCCAAACAAAATTAATTTTTATCACTCGTTAATAAGACAGGAAGCCACTTTGAGACAAAAAATATGGTGATAAAAAAGTCAGTCGTATCGGCGAGTAAGTATGTACGCACGCACATGCTCACGCTTGTATATATACATGAATTGATAAACTATATAATACATATTAACAGTCTTTCAGATGGGACATTAAACCGAGGTCTCGTGTCGGTGCTGTACACCGTGCACGTTAAAGAATCAGAGGAGAATCTGGAATCAGGGTCTCTGTCTGTATCATTGCACTATCCTCCAAAATATAAAATGATTAAGGCAGCGTCGCGCATATGGCCAACCGGTAGCGACGATAAATAAACGTAAAACACACAAAATATAACATAAATTCTCTATAAAGGCGTGTAGGGATCACCACAATGGCGGTAATGGATTCATGTCGGAGATGCTTTCGCATTCATAAATGTCCGTACTGTATCGCCTGCTGACTGCATTCCTATAGCGGGATAAAGTTTGCAAAACGATGGACTGTTTATAGTGAACTCACCAACCTGAAGAAGATAAAATGTCAGTCAGTAATAAAACTATTCTCTCGCAAAGATATGTTATGTTTTTAACCATATTTTATTGCATATGTAACACATTCGACAATACAATATTACATACGAGCATGAATCAGATGTGAAATCAGTTAATAGATTATAAGGCACGTACATACATGTGTGTAACATTGCAAAAGGGTCGGGCCACAAGTTATAACCAACATTATTATGGCTACTCTGGCTATTGCCAGCGCGGGCCCTGATTAGAAAACGGCCCTTCCCATATGAATGTCTGTTATGCTTTCCAGTGAATGATAGTGGAAGTCGTGATAGCGCAGTGGATTCGGGAAGTACTGATGTTCATAAAAAGAGGCGTCTCATAAGTCAGAAATGGCCCTTTAAATAGGGATGACACTATAATAAGCAAACACTTTACTTTTTACAGACATGCTTATACCCACTCCACAATTTGTTGCATTGTTGGCCTACTTGAATTTTCATTTTCTGTGACAATCTGTAGGCCCGGGCCTTCAGTGCCTTATATGAGCTACGCCACAGCCATCAGGATATTTTTTATTGTTATTTTTCCTGTTCCCAGGGACATATCTCCATTCATAGCAGGCAGGTGCGCATGCGTAGAATAGTAGTTTATACAAATTTATTTTAGCTCGATTGCGAAACAAGTTCTTATAACTTATATTAATCACTCTCGAGACCTCATTCCTGATGGAACCCATCGCCACGAGGGAGAAAGAAGAGGCAATGTAGAATTTAAATGCCTTTCCTAAGGGCATAATCGTAACGGCTCCAGCGGGGCTCGAACTCCGTAGAATAGTCATTTTCACACCGGAAATACTGAGCGCGTATTTGACTTACCTTTTTACCATTTCGCGTGAAGAAAATATCAAACTTGGTTTGAAACACTGTTGTTAATGAGGAGGCTATTCCGATGCCCACCCGGTCCCCTATGCCACACGGCGGTCCTATGCGAACACCAGACTCACTCTGATCGTACATGCTACAAACAAATACAATCGGTTTGTAAACTTGTTATGTATTGTATTAATATGAATTAATGGGCATACAGTCAAACCTGTCTAAACCACCCAAGGGAATCAAAGAAAGAGGCTGCTTAGCTCAGGCGGCTGCTTAATAGAGGTTGAATATATAATTAAACAACATATTGGAAATCTGGAAACTGGCTGCTTAATACAGGTTGGCTGCTTAATGGAGGTGACTGCTAACACAGGTTTGACTGTATACATTTATAGTGTCTATTTGCAACAGTTGAGTAAATATTTAACGATTTATTGAATGTAGGCTTGAATTTAATCGTCTGTTTTAATGTTATTTATCGTCGCTACCGGTTGAACATATGGGCAATCTATCTAACAACACATTTCCTGGGCATGCTCCGCGGTTATTACCGATCGTTTCCGAGCTTTCCCGAGTATCAATTAATGCATAAGCGGTTATTACCGATCTTTTCCGAGCTTACCCGAGTATCAATTATGGGGCATTCAAAGGTTGGCACGTTTGTATCCACTATATGGTGCATGCAATTTCCTATTTCCGAACAGAAATCATTATGGCTTCAAATGTTACGTTTATTTATCGTCGCTACCGGTTACCCATTTGAGCGACGCCTCCTGAAGAGATTAATCATTTTAGATTGTTGGAGGATAGTGCAATGATACAAAAAGAGACCCATTCCAGAGTCATCTCTGGTTCTTGTACCTGCACGTGTATGTGTTTAGCGCGTCGGTTACCGTTTTAAGTCTTAGCTCTGGTTCTTTTACGTGCACGTGTATGTGTTTAGCGCGTCGGGTAACGTTTTAAATCTTAGCTCTGGTTCTTTTACTCCCACCACAACCCACCAACACCCACCACAACCACAACACCCACTGCACGTGTATGTGTTTAGAGCATCATTTACCGTTTTAAGACTTAGTTCTGGTTCTTTTACGTGCACGTGTATGTGTAAATAGCATCATTTACCGTTTTAAGTCTTAGCTCTGGTTCTTGCACGTGCACGTGTTTAACGCGTCGGTTACCATTTTAAGTCTTAGCTCTGGATCTTGTATGTGCACGTGTATGTGTTTAACGCGTCGGTTGTCGTTTTAAATATTAACTCTGGTTCTTGTACGTGCTCGTGTATGTGTTTAACGCGTTGGTTGTCGTTTTAAGTCTTAACTCTAGTTCTTTTACGTGCACGTGTATGTGTTTAACGCGTCGGCTACCGTTATAAGTCTTAGCTCTTGTTCTTTTACGTGCACGTGTATGTGTTTAACGCGTCGGTTACCGTTATAAGTCTTAGCTCTGGTTCTTTTACGTGCTCGTGTATGTGTTTAACGCGTCGGTTACCGTTTTAAGTCTTAGCTCTGGTTCTTTTACGTGCACGTGTATGTGTTTAACGCGTCGGTTACCGTTTTAAGTCTTAGCTCTTGTTCTTTTACGTGCACGTGCACATGTATGTGTTTAACGCGTCGGTTACCGTTTTAAGTCTTAGCTCTGGTTCTTTTACGTGCACGTGTATGTGTTTAGAGCATCATTTACCGTTTTAAGTCTTAGCTCTGGTTCTTTTACGTGCACGTGTATGTGTAAAGAGCATCATTTACCGTTTTAAGTCTTAGCTCTGGTTCTTGCACGTGCACGTGTTTAACTCGTCGGTTACCATTTTAAGTCTTAGCTCTGGATCTTTTACGTGCACGTGTATGTGTTTAACGCATCGGTTACCGTTTTAAGTCTTAGCTCTGGTTCTTGTATGTGCACGTGTATGTGTTTAACGCGTCGGTTGTCGTTTTAAATATTAACTCTGGTTCTTGTACGTGCACGTGTATGTGTTTAACGCGTCGGTTGTCGTTTTAAGTCGTAGCTCTAGTTCTTTTACGTGCACGTTATGTGTTTAGCGCGTCGGCTACCGCTTTAAGTCTTAGCTCTAGTTCTATTACGTGCACGTGTATGTGTTTAGCGCATCGGTTAACGTTTTAAGTCTTAGCTCTGGCTCTTTTACGTGCACGTGTATGTGTTTAACGCGTCGGGTACCGTTTTAAGTCTTAGCTCTGGTTCTTTTACGTGCACGTGTATGTGTTTAGAGCATCATTTACCGTTTTACGTCTTAGCTCTCGTTCTTGCACGTGCAAGTGTATGTGTTTAACGCGTCGGTTACCGTTTTAAGTCTTAGCTCTGGTTCTTTTACGTGCACCTGTATGTGTTTAACGCATCGGTTACCGTTTTAAGTCTTAGCTCTGGTTCTTGTATATGCACGTCTATGAGTTTAACGCGTCGGTTACCGTTTTTAGTCTTAGGTCTGTTTCTTGTACGTGCACGTTTATGTGTTTAAATACGTCGGTTGTCGTTTTAAATCTTAGCTCTGGTTCTTGTACGTGCACGTGTATGTGTTTAACACGTCTGTTGTCGTTTTAAGTCTTAGCTCTAGTTTTTTACGTGCACGTGTATGTGTTTAGCGCGTCGGCTACCGTTTTAAGTCTTAGCTCTGGTTCATTTACGTGCACGTGTATGTGTTTAACGCGTCGGTTACCGTTTTAAGTCTTAACTCTGGTTCTTGTACGTGCACGTGTATGTGTTTAACGCGTCGGTTGTCGTTTTAAGTCTTAGCTCTAGTTCTTTTACGTGCACGTGTATGTGTTTAACGCGTCGGCTACCGTTTTAAGTCTTAGCTCTGGTTCTTTTACGTGCACGTGTATGTGTTTAATGCGTCGGGTACCGTTTTATGTCTTAGCTCTGGTTCTTTTACGTGCACGTGTATGTGTTTAATGCATCGGGTACCGTTTTAAGTCTTAGCTCTGTTTCGTTTACGTGCACGTGTATGTGTAAAGAGCATCATTTACCGTTTTAAGTCTTAGCTCTGGTTCTGGCACGTGGACGTGTTTAACGCGTCGGTTACCATTTTAAGTCTTAGCTCTGGTTCTTGTTCGTGCACGTGTATAACGCATCATTTAACGTTTTAAGTCTTAGCTCTGGTTCTTTTACGTGCACGTGTATGTGTAAAGAGCATCATTTACCGTTTTAAGTCTTAGCTCTGGTTCTTGCACGTGCACGTGTATGTGTTTAACGCGTCGGTTACCGTTTTAAGTCTTAGCTCTGGTTCTTGCACGTGCAAGTGTATGTGTTTAACGCGTAGGTTACCGTTTTAAGTCTTAGCTCTAGTTCTTTTACGTGCATGTGTATGTGTTTAACGCATCGGTTACCGTTTTAAGTCTTAGCTCTGGTTCTTGTATGTGCACGTGTATGGGTTTAACGCGTCGGTTACCGTTTTAAGTCTTAGCTCTGGTTCTTGTACGTGCACGTGTATGTGTTTAACACGTCGGTTACCGTTTTAAGTCTTAGCTCTGGTTCTTGTACGTTCACGTGTATGTGTTTAACGCGTCGGTTGTCGTTTTAAATCTTAGCTCTGGTTCTTGTACGTGCACGTGTGTGTTTAACGCGTCGGTTGTCGTTTTAAGTCTTAGCGCTAGTTCTTTTACGTGCACGAGTATGTGTGTAGCGCATCGTTTACCGTTTTAAGACTTAGCACTGGTTCTTTTACGTGCACGTGTATGTGTTTAACGCGTCGGTTACCGTTTTAAGTCTTAGCTCTGGTCTTGTACGTGCAGGTGTATGTGTTTAACGCGTCGGTTACCGTTTTAAGTCTTAGCTCTTGTTAATTTACGTGCACGTGTATGTGTTTAACGCGTCGGTTACCGTTTTAAGTCTTAGCTCTGGTTCTTTTACGTGCACGTGTTTAATGCGTCGGTTACCATTTTAAGTCTTAGCTCTGGTTCTTGCACGTGCACGTGTTTAACGCGTCGGTTACCGTTTTAAATATTAACTCTGGTTCTTGTACGTGCACGTGTATGTGTTTAACGCGTCGGTTGTCGTTTTAAGTCTTAGCTCTAGTTCTTTTACGTGCACGTTATGTGTTTAGCGCGTCGGCTACCGTTTTAAGTCTTAGCTCTAGGTCTATTACGTGCACGTGTATGTGTTTAGCACATCGGTTAACGTTTTAAGTCTTAGCTCTGGTTCTTTTACGTGCACGTGTATGTGTTTAACGCGTCGGATACCGTTTTAAGTCTTAGCTCTGGTTCTTTTACGTGCACGTGTATGTGTTTAGAGCATCATTTACCGTTTTAAGTCTTAGCTCTGGTTCTTTTACGTGCACGTGTATGTGTTTAGCGCATCGGTTACAGTTTTAAGTCTTAGCTCTGGTTCTTGTATATGCACGTGTATGAGTTTAACACGTCGGTTACCGTTTTTAGTCTTAGGTCTGTTTCTTGTATGTGCACGTTTATGTGTTTAAACGCGTCGGTTGTCGATTTAAATCTTAGCTCTGGTTCTTGTAAGTGCACGTGTGTGTTTAACGCGTCGGTTGTCGTTTTAAGTCTTAGCTCTAGTTCTTTTACGTGCACGTGTATGTGTTTAGCGCGTCGGCTACCGTTTTAAGTCTTAGCTCTAGTTCTATTACGTGCACGAGTATGTGTTTAACGCGTCGGGTACCGTTTTAAGTCTTAGCTCTGGTTCTATTACGTGCACGTTTATGTGTTTAACGCATCGGGTACCGTTTTAAGTCTTAGCTCTGGTTCTTTTACGTGCATGTGTTTAACGCGTCGGGTAACGTTTTAAGTCTTAGCTCTGGTTCTTGTACGTGCACGTGTATGTGTTTAACGCGTCGGGTACCGTTTTAAGTCTTAGCTCTAGTTCTTTTACGTGCACGTGTATGTGTTTAGCGCATCGGTTACAGTTTTAAGTCTTAGCTCTGGTTCTTTTACGTGCACGTGTATGTGTTTAACGCGTCGGTTACAGTTTTAAGTCTTAGCTCTTGTTAATTTACGTGCACGTGTATGTGTTTAGAGCATCATTTACCGTTTTAAGTCTTAGCTCTGGTTCTATTACGTGCACGTGTATGTGTAAAGAGCATCATTTACCGTTTTAAGTCTTAGCTCTGGTTCTTGTACCTGCACGTGTATGTGTTTAACGCGTAGGTTGTCGTTTTAAGTCTTAGCTCTAGTTCTTTTACGTGCACGTGTATGTGTTTAGCGCGTCGGCTACCGTTTTAAGTCTTAGCTCTGGTTCGTATACGTGCACGTGTATGTGTTTAGCGCGTCGGCTACCGTTTTAAGTCTTAGCTCTGGTTCGTATACGTGCACGTGTATGTGTTTAACGCGTCGGGTAACGTTTTAAGTCTTAGCTCTGGTTCTTGTACGTGCACGTGTATGTGTAAAGAGCATCATTTACCGTTTTAAGTCTTAGCTCTGGTTCTTGTACGTGCACGTGTATGTGTTTATCGCGTCGGTTGTAGTTTTAAGTCTTAGCTCTAGTTTTTTTACGTGCACGTGTATGTGTTTAGCGCATCGGCTACCGTTTGAAGTCTTAGCTCTGGTTCTTTTACGTGCACGTGTATGTGTTTAGAGCATCATTTACCGTTTTAAGTCTTAGCTCTGGTTCTTCTACGTGCAAGTGTATGTGTAAATAGCATCATTTACCGTTTTAAGTCTTAGCTTTGGTCTTGCACGTGCACGTTTATGTGTTGAACGCGTCGGTTTCCGTTTTAATTGTTAGCTCTGGTTCTTTTACGTGCACGTGTATGTGTTTAACGCATCGGTTACCGTTTTAAGTCTTAGCTCTGGTTCTTTTACGTGCACGTGTATGTGTTTAACGCGTCGGTTACCGTTTTAAGACTTAGCTCTGATTCTTGTACGTGCACGTGTATGTGTTTATTGCGTCGGGTACCGTTTTAAGTCTTAGCTCTGATTCTTTTACGTGCACGTGTATGTGTTTAGAGCATCATTTACCGTTTTAAGTCTTAGCTCTGGTTCTTGCATGTGCACGTGTATGTGTTTAACGCGTCGGTTACCGTTTTAAGTCTTAGCTCTGGTTCTTTTACGTGAACGTGTATGTGTTTAACGCATCGGTTACCGTTTTAAGTCTTAGCTCTGGTTATTGTATGTGCACGTGTATGTGTTTAACACATCGGTTACCGTTTTAAGTCTTAGCTCTGGTTCTTGTACGTGCACCTGTATGTGTTTACCGCGTCGGTTGTCGTTTTAAATCTTAGCTCTGGTTCTTGTACGTGCACCTGTGTGTTTAATGCGTTTGTTGTCGTTTTATGTCTTAGCTCTAGTTCTTTTACGTGAACGTGTATGTGTTTAGCGTGTCGGCTACCGTTTTAAGTCTTAGCTCTAGTTCTATTACGTGCACGTGTATGTGTTTAGCGCATCGGTAAACCGTTTTAAGACTTAACTCTAGTTCTTTTACGTGCACGTGTATGTGTTTAACGCGTCGGTTGTCGTTTTAAATCTTAGCTCTGGTTCTTGTACGTGCACGTGTTTGTTTAACGCGTCGGTTGTCATTTTAAGGCTTAGCTCTAGTTCTTTTACCTGCACATGTGTGTTTAGCGCGTCGGCTACCGTTTTAAGTCTTAGCTCTAGTTCTATTACGTGCACGTGTATGTGTTTAGCGCATCCGTTACCGTTTTAAGACTTAGCTCTGGTTCTTATACGAGCACGTGTATGTGTTTAAGGCGTCGGTTACAGTTTTAAGTCTTAGCTCTTGTTAATGTACGAGCACGTGTATGTGTTTAACGTGTCGGGTACCGTTTTAAGTCTTAGCTCTGGTTCTTTTACGTGCACGTGTATGTGTTTAGAGCATCATTTACCGTTTTAAGTCTTAGCTCTGGTTCTTTTACGTGCAAGTGTATGTGTAAATAGCATCATTTACCGTTTTAAGTCTTAGCTCTGGTTCTTGCACGTGCACGTGTATGTGTTTAACGCGTCGGTTACCGTTTTAATTCTTAGCTCTGGTTCTTTTACGTGCACGTGTATGTGTTTAACGCATCGGTTACCGTTTTAAGTCTTAGCTCTGGTTCTTGTACGTGCACGTGTATGTGTTTAACGCGTCGGTTACCGTTTTAAGTCTTAGCTCTGATTCTTGTACGTGCACGTGTATGTGTTTAAAGCGTCGATTGTCGTTTTAAATCTTAGCTCTAGTTCTTTTACGTGCACGTGTATGAGTTTAACGCGTCGGTTGTCGTTTTAAGTCTTAGCTCTGGTTCTTGTATGTGCACGTGTATGTGTTTAACGCGTCAGTTACCGTTTTAAGTCTTAGCTCTGGTTCTTATACGTGCACGTGTATGTGTTTAACGCGTCGGTTGTCGTTTTAAGTCTTAGCTCTGATTCTTGTACGTGCACGTGTATGTGTTTAACGCGTCGGTTGTCGTTTTAAGTCTTAGCTCTGATTCTTGTACGTGCACGTGTATGTGTTTAACGCGTCGGTTGTCGTTTTAAGTCTTAGATCTAGTTCTTTTACGTGCATATGTATGTGTTTAACGTGTCGGTTGTCGTTTTAAGTCTAAGCTCTTGTTCTTTTACGCACACGTGTATGTGTTTAGCGCGTCGGCTACCGTTTTATGTCTTAGCTCTGGTTCTTTTACGTGCACGTGTATGTGTTTAGAGCATCATTTACCGTTTTAAGTCTTAGCTCTGGTTCTTTTACGTGCAAGTGTATGTGTAAATAGCATCATTTACCGTTTTAAGTCTTAGCTCCGGTTCTTGCACGTGCACGTGTATGTGTTTAACGCGTCGGTTACCGTTTTAATTCTTAGCTCTGGTTCTTTTACGTGCACGTGTATGTGTTTAACGCATCGGTTACCGTTTTAAGTCTTAGCTCTGGTTCTTGTACGTGCACGTGTATGTGTTTAACGCGTCGGTTACCGTTTTAAGTCTTAGCTCTGGTTCTTGTACGTGCACGTGTATGTGTTTAACGCGTCGGTTACCGTTTTAAGTCTTAGCTCTGGTTCGTTTACGTGCACGTGTATGTGTTTAGAGAATCGGTTACCGTTTTAAGTCTTAGCTCTGGTTCTTATACGTGCATGTGTATGTGTTTAACGCGTCGGTTACAGTTTTAAGTCTTAGCTCTTGTTAATTTACGTGCACGTGTATGTGTTTAACGCGTCGGTTACCATTTTAAGTCTTAGATCTGGTTCTTGTATGTGCACGTGTATGTGTTTAACGCGTCAGTTACCGTTTTAAGTCTTAGCTCTGGTTCTTATACGTGCACGTGTATGTGTTTAACGCGTCGGTTGTCGTTTTAAGTCTTAGCTCTGATTCTTGTACGTGCACGTGTATGTGTTTAACGCGTCGGTTGTCGTTTTAAGTCTTAGCTCTGATTCTTGTACGTGCACGTGTATGTGTTTAACGCGTCGGTTGTCGTTTTAAGTCTTAGATCTAGTTCTTTTACGTGCATATGTATGTGTTTAACGTGTCGGTTGTCGTTTTAAGTCTAAGCTCTTGTTCTTTTACGCACACGTGTATGTGTTTAGCGCGTCGGCTACCGTTTTAAGTCTTAGCTCTGATTCTTTTACGTGCACGTGTATGTGTTTAGAGCATCATTTACCGTTTTAAGTCTTAGCTCTGGTTCTTTTACGTGCAAGTGTATGTGTAAATAGCATCATTTACCGTTTTAAGTCTTAGCTCCGGTTCTTGCAAGTGCACGTGTATGTGTTTAACGCGTCGGTTACCGTTTTAATTCTTAGCTCTGGTTCGTTTACGTGCACGTGTATGTGTTTAACGCATCGGTTACCGTTTTAAGTCTTAGCTCTGGTTCTTGTACGTGCACGTGTATGTGTTTAACGCGTCGGTTACCGTTTTAAGTCTTAGCTCTGATTCTTGTACGTGCACGTGTATGTGTTTAACGCGTCGATTGTCGTTTTAAATCTTAGCTCTAGTTCTTTTACGTGCACGTGTATGTGTTTAACGCGTCGGTTGTCGTTTTAAGTCTAAGCTCTGGTTCTTTTACGCACACGTGTATGTGTTTAGCGCGTCGGCTACCGTTTTAAGTCTTAGCTCTGGTTCTTTTACGTGCACGTGTATGTGTTTATTGCGTCGGGTACCGTTTTAAGTCTTAGCTCTGATTCTTTTACGTGCACGTGTATGTGTTTAGAGCATCATTTACCGTTTTAAGTCTTAGCTCTGGTTCTTGCATGTGCACGTGTATGTGTTTAACGCGTCGGTTACCGTTTTAAGTCTTAGCTCTGGTTCTTTTACGTGAACGTGTATGTGTTTAACGCATCGGTTATCGTTTTAAGTCTTAGCTCTGGTTCTTGTACGTGCTCGTGTGTGTTTAACGCGTCGGTTGTCGTTTTAAGTCTTAGCTCTAGTTCATTTACGTGAACGTGTATGTGTTTAGCGTGTCGGCTACCGTTTTAAGTCTTAGCTCTAGTTCTATTACGTGCACGTGTATGTGTTTAGCGCATCGGTTACCGTTTTAAGACTTAACTCTAGTTCTTTTACGTGCACGTGTATGTGTTTAACGCATCGGTTAATGTTTTAAGTCTTAGCTCTGGTTCTTTTACGTGCACGTGTATGTGTTTAACGGGTCGGTTACCGTTTTAAGTCTTAGCTCTGGTTCGTTTACGTGCACGTGTATGTGTTTAGAGAATCGGTTACCGTTTTAAGTCTTAGCTCTGGTTCTTATACGTGCATGTGTATGTGTTTAACGCGTCGGTTACAGTTTTACGTCTTAGCTCTTGTTAATTTACGTGCACGTGTATGTGT
Source organism: Archivesica marissinica (assembly GCA_014843695.1). Lineage (NCBI taxonomy): Eukaryota > Metazoa > Mollusca > Bivalvia > Venerida > Vesicomyidae > Archivesica > Archivesica marissinica. The sequence goes on from CM026392.1 coordinate 54,064,292, forward strand.
TTAACGCGTCGGTTACCATTTTAAGTCTTAGCTTTGGATCTTTTACGTGCACGTGTATGTGTAAAGAGCATCGGTTACCGTTTTAAGTCTTAGCTCTGGTTCTTGCACGTGCACATGTTTAACGCGTCGGTTACCGTTTTAAGTCTTAGCTCTGGTTCTTTTACGTGCACGTGTATGTGTTTATCGCATCGGTTACCGTTTTAAGTCTTAGCTCTGGTTCTTTTATATGCACGTGTATGTGTTTAACGCGTCGGCTACCGTTTTAAATCTTAGCTCTGGTTCTTTTACGTGCACGTGTATGTGTTTAGCGCGTCGGCTACCGTTTTAAATCTTAGCTCTGGTTCTTTTATGTGCACGTGTATGTGTTTAACGCGTCGGGTACCGTTTTAAGTCTTAGCTCTGGTTCTTTTACGTGCACGTGTATGTGTTTAACGCGTCGGGTACCGTTTTAAGTCTTAGCTCTGGTTCTTTTACGTGCAAGTGTATGTGTTTAACGCGTCGGGTACCGATTTAAGTCTTAGCTCTGGTTCTTTTACGTGCAAGTGTATGTGTTTAACGCGTCGGGTACCGTTTTAAGTCTTAGCTCTGGTTCTTGTATGTGCACGTGTATGTGTTTAACGCGTCGGTTGTCGTTTTAAATCTTAGCTCTGGTTCTTGTACGTGCACGTGTGTGTTTAACGCGTCGGTTGTCGTTTTAAGTCTATAAAGATCCGCTATTTTCAACGCCATTACACCATGACTGCTTATACACGTCTAAAACCCTTTCTTTGAAAAGCATGTAAAACTTATTTAAATCTACTACGCTCGGATTGTCGAACACATGTGTATAACCATAGCTATCAAGTAGACATTTCACATTATGAACCCAGTTATTAACCCCTCTACTACACTGCGATAACATATCAGTATACAAGGCAAGGACTGAATAATAATATTGTCGCTTTGCACAACTTTGCCCCAATATTTGATAATACGTGTAAAAACGATTAATGTACAGAGGAAAACGGCCAAGTTCACCATAAACATAGTAATGCTTGTAACTAACACGTTATCGTTGGGCCATAGTATATTTACATCGCTATTGTATTTCCTTCGATGAACGCATGTGCCATGATTGTATACATTTCGTATGAGAGTTTTCAACTAATGATATGCAGCTGCTATGTGCACGCGAAGTTAGGTTAGGGAAGAAAGGTAAAAACAAAGGATTCCAACTGAAGGAGCGATATACATTTCGGAATAAATCGGACTTTTTCTGCAAAGGGAGGTAACAAAAAAGCCAGCGCTGTTGCTCATTGTAATGTTTTATGTCAAGAGATAAAGGCATAACATGGAACCGTAAATTTTCAGAATCTGCCTTCCATGTTAGTGGGATCGCACGTAATGGAGACGTGAATGACACTATTATCTTCCCAGATGTCATCACGAATGTGGGCGGTGACTACAACAACAATACAGGACTGTTCGAGTGCCGGGTAGCGGGGATTTACACGTTCTCCATCAGCATCGAAAAACAGCGACACTTCAACCAGACTTATTGTCACTTAATGAAGAACGATTCCCCGGTGCTCGACGTACGGGCAACGTCATCGTTCAGAAATAGCGATATTTTGCAGCAAGCGAGCAACTCAGCTGTACGTCAGCTAGCGGTTGATGACGTCGTTTACCTCGGCATGTGTTCAGATGCCGATTCTTTTACCCCGTTGTCGACATTCAGTGGGGTAAAAAATTAACGCATTTAGAGGTTGGACCACACACACACAGCATGTAAACTGATCCATTACTTTTACATACATTTATTATGTTTTGAACGATATATTAATAAATTCTGATTAATATTAAACATGAGCATCACCATGTTATACAAAATTCATAATCGATCACCTGCTGTTTTATAATAATCGGAACCAATTAATAATCATACAATATAAATAATTTCTTATTGTCAATTACTGCATTTTATCCGAACAGATTATACAGAAACAATCTATAACAAAATATAACCAATAATTGATATGAATATTTAAATTATTTGGTTATTGGTTTGCTTCAAATACCGTAAAACACCAAGTGACCGCTAGGGAATTTTGTTGAATGTATATATCAATTTTATGTCATTTATTGGCAAACGGCAATATCATTAATACATATGGCCAAGACACATATACATTACAAAATGACATAAACATACATATATCAAGAGCATGTCAATATTCATAATTATGACATATAAACCTTCGATCAATTAGAAGCAGATATATCATCCAGGGTTTGTTTTCTTATCTTCATATATGCATGAATATATTTGGCAGTTTTACTGTTTGTACACATCTGTCTTATTTTCTGTGCATATACTATTTGCAAACTTCTGTAAAGAATGCCAAGCAGTGTGTGAATAAATTACTGTGTACGAGTATCAGCATATCTGGGACAACACAACAAAAAGTGATATTCACAGTCTGTAACATTTCTAGTACATAGTTTACATTACGATATTGTCTGTCAATTCAGGCATATCTACTAAATTCTATTTCAATATTATGAGAACATATTTCAAAACGTGTTAGTTCTTTACTTAAGTCATTGCTTACTATAACATTGAGGTATTTAAATTTTCTATAATGATCGAGTTTGGAGACAGTGTTAATAGCAGTGTTCCATTCTTGAAGATATTGGTCACGCATACGTTTCTTAGACATAGGCATATAGCTTATTAACTTATCATATTAATCATCTTACAACTGACTCCTATATTTATAAGTTTAACACATAATGCATATCGTATAACGGTATCAAAGGCCTTTTCGTAATCGATAAACGCACAGTATATAGTTTGGACGTATTACCAAAATCTTTCTGGATAATAACATGCAGTAAAAATATACAGTCAGTTGTACTATGATTATCTCTATATCCAAACTGTGATTCATTAAATACTTTGTCAGTTTCACACCACTTATTAATTCAGTTTCCAAGTGTCAATGAACATATGTTTGCAAGAACATTCACGAGAGTTATCCCTCTGTAGTTTGAAGCATTAGTAGAATCACCCGTTTTATATGTATGTTCTATTAATGTCAAACCCCTTGCGGGGACCTATGCATGTTTTCCTGGGCAGGCTAAGCCGACCTAAGGTTAACCAGTACTAAGCAATGTGTGTGAGGTGCCTTGCTCAATGACACTACATAGATATATCGTAAATAACATCAGATAAACTATTAACACAGGTATCAATATTAATATCATCTGTAAGTAACTTCTTTGATAGATCATCACATTTATGTGTATTATTATTCGGGACAGGTATATATGAGTGTGGCGTCTGTGGTCCAGTGGTAGAGCGTCGGTTTTGGAATCGAACGGTCCCGGGTACGATACTCGGAAAGGCCACGTATGTAGTGTCATTGAGCAAGGCACCTCACACACATTGCTTAGTACCGGTTAATCGCTTAGGTCGGCTAAGCCTGCCTAGGAAAACTGTCTAGGTCCCCGAGAGGGGTTTGACATTAATGGAACACACACACACACACACACACACACACACACCACACCACACACACACCACACACAACACACACACACACACACACACACACACCCACACACACACACACACACACACCACACACACACACACCACACACACACACACACACACACAACACCACCACCACACACACACACACACACACACACACACACACACCACACACACACACACCACACACACACACACACAACACACACACACACACACCACACACACACACACACACAACACACACCCACACACACACCACACACACACACACACACACACACACACACACACACACAACACACCACACCACACCACACACACACACACACACACACACACACACACACACACACACACACACACACAACACACCAACACACACACACACACACACACACACACACACAACACACACACACACACCACACACACACACACACACCACACACACACACACACACACACACACACACACACACACACACACACACACCACACACACACACACACACACACACACACACACACAACACACACACCCACACACACACACCACACCACACACACCACACACACACACACACACACACACACACACACACACACACACACACACACACACACACAACACACACACACACACACACACACACCACACACACACACACACACACACACCACACAACACCACACACACACACCACACACACACACACACACACACACACACACACACACACCACACACACACACACACACACACACCACACACACCACACACACACACACACACACACACACACACACACACACACACGACTTCCTGCTTAAATTAAAGCAAAACGGTATTAACAGTATTGTACATTGGTGGCTCACCTGATTACCTTTCTAATCGTAAAAGTGTTTAGTAGGATTGCTTTATCTGGATGAAAACCAATATCTGCTGGCGTTCCACAGAGATCGGCATTACGACGGTTAGTATTTTTGATTTATGTCAATTGTACGAACGGTGATCTTACTAAAATAACTAACTTGTCTCACGAATGGCTTAAAACGTTCAATACTAATAAACAAGATATGTTTTCCTTAAGATGCGGTTGAACTATGGTGTTATACTTTGATGATGATTTGTTTCTTTGTTTGTTTTTGTGGCTTAATGTCGCACCAATAGATTAGGTCATATGGCGGCTCTCTAACTTTTATTGGTGGAGCAAGATCTCGGGTGCCCCTCCGAGCAGTATTTCCGGTACGAACGGAAACCCGGGTGGAACCACCGACCGGAATGTGACACCCCTAGTTGGATTTTAGCCTACATTGTTGAGAGGCCAGTGATTTGAAGTGAGAACACCGAGTCTAAAATCAAATATAAATTATTAATCAGAAATAGTTGCCGAATCTAATCGTTATCGCAGAATAAATGTCGACGATTCTTTTACAATGGCCCGCTGTATTCAACTTATTGGTGAAAAGTGAGCATGTCAACCACTGTGCTAATCCGACCGAGGATTTAACCAGGGCAAGAAGTGAGCATGCCAACCACTGTGCTAATCCGACTGAGGATTTAACCCGGGCAAGAAGTGAGCGTGCCAACCACTTTGCTAATCCGACTGAGGATTTAACCCTGGCAAGAAGTGAGCGTGCAAACCACTGTGCTAATCCGACCGAGGATTTAAACCGGGTGAGAAGTGAGCATGCCAACCACTGTGCTAATCCGACCGAGGATTTAACCCGGACAAGAAGTGAGCATGCCAACCACTGTGCTAATCCGACCGATGATTTAACCCGGACAAGAAGTGAGCATGCCAACCACTGTGCTAATCCGACGGAGGATCTAAACCGCATGAGAAGCGAGCGGCGTGCCAACCACTGTGCTAATCCGACCGAGGATCTAACCCGGGTAAAAAGCGAGCGTGCCAAACACTGTGCTAATCCAACACGTTTCGCAATTAAGCCAAAGTAGAGTAGACGTCGTGATAGCACAGTGGACGCGCGTTCGGCTCAGGTGCGAAAGGCCCGGAGTTACGATTGTGCCCTTAGGCAAGGCATTTAAATTCCACGTTGCCTCTTCTCTCTCCCTCGTGGCGATGGATTCCATCAGGAATGAGGTCTCGAGAGTGATTAATATAAGTTGTAAGAACTTGTTTCGCAATCGAGCTAAAATAAATTTGTATAAACTAAACTAATGCATACAGGATTTATAGATGTGTGTTTTATATGTTCTTTTTATGTGTTTCTCTTGAGATCAGTCACTGTGTATGTAACTCTTCAGAAACGGAGGAATAAAAGCTAATATATAGCTTGACGTTCTGGCCCCGAGGTTATAAAACTTTTCCTAGATCTCAAACTCAAGCTCAAGTGGATTGGTTGATTCTGAGTGTTACTGTCAGGTGAACCAATCAGACGATTGAGACTGAGTTTTGAGATTGGAGAAAAGTTTTATAACCCCCAGGCCTGGTGTGGGCCGTTATCTAATGTTGCTAAAACCTGTCGCCACATCACACTGCATGTTGTTATCATTAAGAAACGCAACATATATGGAACATAATGTGTAACATTTTAATAGGTTGTAAAATCGTGCTAGCTCTTGCGCAGCATAATTATTACACGTTATATAATTCACATAATGAAATATTTAATTTTTGGTTCAGTGAATGTGATGTTTCAAACTATGGGATGGGGTTTACAATTTTCTCCTGCATTCAATGCGCTTGTACTGTTGTTTTATCCAACGAAATGTCACAAGACAAATAGTGTGTGGGTGTCTTAAGTGGAGTGGGTGTCCTACAATGTTGACGATTAAAATGACCCGATTAAATAACGAAAATAGAGCATGGATTTTAGGAATGTTGGAATACAGACATTCTCAAAATCACATGACATGATATACGTAAACGTCACTTGCGCGACATATTTATTACGTCGGAAACAATATCGTGTTTAGTCATAGAAAATCATGGGAGGCCAAGTCGCAGCACAGTACCCAATCAACTGATGATAAATAGCGAAGGCCACAAAGGTCTTTCGTAGACAAACGTTCCGTGTAATGCCTTGTTGTTAGGCACTGTCCGGCGGCTACCTGCGTTGTAGTATGACGTGTAGTCCAGTGGATGACCTCATCACACCATCCGGTTGCAACTGAGCTTTGTGACCCTTAGTTGGCAGTACACGGAATCTACAAATATCAGAAATGCATCGTTCGAGCTTAGTACCGTGTTATTTACTTAGTGCTGATCATTTCCCCTCCCACAAATCTGATGTATGCGGATATTTACTTTTAGACTCATTTCATCGGCCGAACTCGTGTTTATTTTGCTTTCAGTATTTTATTTACATGATTTTATGGCAGTTTCTAGTAATTTCATGTCAAGACCAGCAAACTTCCACGTCCTATTCTATCATCATGATAAGCCAGTTGTCATTTTTGTTGTGCACGTACCAAATACTTAAAGCGACACTATATAGTAAAAACATAATTCAGATATAGTGTCGCTTTAAGTTGTAAATATCGTCCGGACACCATCTGTTTTCGAATTTGTTTGCAAATGACGTCATTGCTGTCAGTAGCAGGCTCTTGGATTACTATGGTAGACGCTAAAACTGTCAAACAGGAAAATGAGCAAAACACCTTTTAGTTCGAAATTATGTTGATGTTTTTCGCGTTTCCCAAATGCAAGAATGATCACTTTACATAGTTATATTATTTCATCTACTGTAAAAGAAACTGACTAGTAGAAACTCTCATTTGAACCTTGGATGACCGAATACCGGTACGCCCATACACACGCACGCACGCACGCACACACACACGCACACACACACACACACACACGCCCATGCCCGAACGCCCGCCCGCCCGCCCGCACGCACGCATTATAACACGGCCCGTACCAGAACGTCACATATATTTCAGTCGCCCAAATGCACCCTTTGAACCAATGAAAACTATTGAATAATTGATATGCAACCCTTTGAACCAATGAAAACTATTGTATAATTGATATGCCACCCTTTGAACCAATGAAAACTATTGTATGATTGATATGCCACCCTTTGAACCAATGATAACTATTGTATGATTGATTTGCCACCCTTTGAACCAATGAAAACTAGTGTATGATTGATATGCCACCCTTTGAACCAATGATAACTATTGTATGATTGATTTGCTACCCTTTGAACCAATGAAAACTAGTGTATGATTGATATGCCACCCTTTGAACCAATGATAACTATTGAATAATTGATATGCCACCATTTGAACCAATGAAAACTATTGTATGATTGATATGCCACCCTTTGAACCAATGCAAACTAGTGTATGATTGATATGCCACCATTTGAACCAATGAAAACTATTGTATAATTGATATGCCACCATTTGAACCAATGAAAACTATTGTATAATTGATATGCCACCATTTGAACCAATGAAAACTATTGTATAATTGATATGCCACCATTTGAACCAATGAAAACTATTGTATGATTGATATGCCACCCTTTGAACCAATGCAAACTAGTGTATGATTGATATGCCACCATTTGAACCAATGAAAACTATTGTATAATCGATATGCCAACATTTGAACCAATGGAAACTATTGTATAATCGATATGCCAACATTTGATCCAATGAAAACTATTGTATAATTGATATGCAACCATTTGAACCAATGAAAACTATTGTATTATTGATATGCAACCATTTGAACCAATGAAAACTATTGTATTATTGATATGCAACCATTTGAACCAATGCAATCTATTGTATAATTGATATTGAAAATTAAATATAATTGATATGCAACCATTTTGGACCAATGAAAATGATTGTATAATTGATATTGAAAATTAGTTATAATTGATATGTAACCATTTGAACCAATGAAAACTATTGTATTATTGATATGCCACCATTTGAACCAATGAAATCTATGGTATATTTGATATTGAAAATTATTTATAATTGATTTGCAACCATTTTGGACCAATGAAAATGATTGTATAATTGATATTGAAAATTATTGATAATTGATATGCAACGATTTTGGACCACTGAAAAATATTGTATGATTGATATGAAAAATCAGTCATATAGTACAGAGGTTCTCCAGGGGCCGGGTTGTTCATATTGTGACTTCGATTCACTTGCCCAATTCGGATGCCATGCCAATAAGCTATCCAGCTACATATGCAATGACATATTATATGTACTTACCGTCTCACGAGCATCGCCAACATAATCCTGATTTCATTCATGGCGAAGACCTGCCCAATACAGTTTCTGAAATAGTTTATGCAAATTTATTATTTTAGCTCGATTGCGAAACAAGTTTCTACAACTTATATTAATCATTGTTCTCACTCTTGATGGAATCCATCGCCACTAGGGAGCGAGAAGATGCAATGTGGAATTTAAATGCCTTGCCTAAGGGCACAATCGTAACGGTTGCAATGGGGGCGCGGACCCCGGGCCATTCGCACATGTAGCAAACGCGCTACCACTGCGCTATCACGACTTCCGGAAACCAAATGTAGATTTGAGTTTATTACTGTAAGATAGAATTTTATTTCATCAAGTGATCACTGACATTTGTATGTCCACGATTGGCGTTACTAAACACTACACGTTTTTGCAATAACAAAATCCAACCTTTTAAACATTTTTCGACACCCCCCAGTCTGACCCTAATACAATTAACAGTATTTCAGATGGGACGTTAAACAGAGGTCTCGTGTCGGAGCTGTACACCGTGCAGGTAAAAGAACCAGAGGAGACTCTGGAATGGGTCACAACACACAGAATTAAACATTTTTCGATTCCCCTGTCTGACCCTAATACAATTAACAGTATTTCAGGTGGGACTTTAAACAGAGGTCTTGTGTCGGAGCTGTACACCGTGCAGGTAAAAGAACCAGAGGAGACTCTGGAATGGGCCTCTTGTCTGTATCATTGCTCTATCCTCCAACAATCTAAAATGACTAATCTCTTCAGGAGGCGTCGCTCATATGGACAACAGGTAGCGACGATAAATAAACGTAAAACACACACTATATAATAGTTAACCAAGCATTCGTGTGACAGCACAGGCTATTCACGTTCATCCGGTTTACCACGTTCATCCGGTTTACCACGTTCATCCGGTTTACCACGTTCATCCGGTTTACCATGTGCATCCGGTTTACCACGTGCATCCGGTTTACCACGTGCATCCGGTTTACCACATGCATCCGGTTTACCTCGTGCATCCGGTTTACCACGTGCATCCGGTTTAACACGTGCATCCGGTTTACCACGTGC
>CM026392.1:54075133-54267849 GCA_014843695.1 Archivesica marissinica
CTTACCTATACATAGAGTTGCATCTTATGTGGCGAAAATATGTTATTTGAAAACATTTCAATTTCACTTATATTGACTCTTGACAATACTAGTGAAGCAGATAATTGAAACTATTTTTCAAAATGTGATACAAGCACCAAACTTGGCATATATACTCCTTAGGTGTTACGTTTGTGGGGATAAAACGCTGTCCACCTGATATTCAAGATGGCCGCCATTTTTTCAAATGGCCGCTATTCTGACATACAAATTGCCTATTTTACCACATAATATCAGTACAGTAACCGATTTAGTTGATCTTTGAGTAAAAAAGTAGGTTTTCAAGCATGGGGAATAAAAAAAACAACTACTCTTTGGAGCTTCTTTCTATCATTTCTAGCCCAAAACAGTGAAAAATGTACAAGGAACACAGCATTTGCAATGATATGAAACAAACTTTTATTAAGAGTGATACATGTATATCTACAACATGTATATTCATCTATTCTGCATATTTTGGACAACCGGCTGTAGATCTTTTAAGTAGAACATATCTCCCAAATATCATGTCCATGTCCATACCGAGGGCAGTCAAACTAGTCAACGGTCATAATTTTGTTAATAAATGTATTAAAGTCTACAAACACATTATTCCTAGAAGTTACTACATGACATTATGTAGTATGTGGTATACAGTCTTCTTTGCCCTTCATTGTCTTTGTGCTTTAAAGCTAGATGAGTTGGAGCTGGGCCTAATTCTCACATCTGCAGCTGCATAATGCTGTACAAGTTAGACCAAAGCGGTAGCATTTGCATCTTCCTACACAGCATTCTGTCTTGCACCCGCACTTGGTCAGCTGTTGACAACTATCTGCAATAGGAGGAAGTGTTGTCCAGAAGACCTGCCACAGATCACCCTTCTTTGTCCAGCCCCAGTCAGCAGGACTATGTGCTTCTGGTTGGCGCAGTGTTGACTGACTCCATATGCAACCTGCCTCATAAGCTGTACGCTTGGCATGCTGAAGCAGTGCTGCTCGAGTTGGAGGAATGCCTTCGTAAGGTCTCTGCTTCCTGGCAAACATGTCTAGTCTGGCGTCATCCACGCCTGCAGCTGTACTGGACCTGTCATACATCGTCACCACAAACTTCTCCAGGGTCTCCAGATCATGCTACTGTTGGTAGGTACTGGCTAAGTTTTGTGAAGACATCAGAAGCCTCAGGACATACATCCCAGGTTTGCCATGCAGACTTTTTCCCTTTACCACGGAATCCGGACACAACATCGCACGGAAGAAGAGAATCCCTTTGCTTTTCTCCTGTCCTATGGAGTGATGAAGGTCATGCACAGGAATCCATTTGAGATGCCGTCCTTGTCCAAAGGCCACCCACAGCTGCTGCAAACCAATCTCTTGAAGGGCTGACAGCACACTGATGGCGATGACGAGAACATCTGTGTCATTGGCTTTGACCATCAGGACTTTGCTACCCCCTTCTACTGCATTCCTGGCATGGAGGAAGATGCGTGTGTCAGCTTCTTCATGACTACAAGGAGCCAGCCTATCCGTGCTGACTGCATGGCTGCTAGTAACATCATCTTGTCTTGTCACAATGACTTTATTGGGTGTAGACATCTGTGCAATCTTCTCAGCTAGAAAGTTGAACATCTCTGTTTTATTGTCATTGTCTCTCAGGAAGTTCTGCCAGTTTCGGGGAATTTTTCCCTTGCTTGTCACCCTTCGTCTGACTCCACGTCCTCGCTTGGTCCTTGTCTCTGCCTCCAAACATGATGATGAACTTTTCCTCACCATAATGTTCAGGCCAGTGCCACTGGACTTGTTTTACCACTGCATTGTGGGTTGCTCGGCTGTCATGACAGGTACTTGGCCTGGGTTCAGGAACGATACAGTCTCCTTGATCTTGTCCATCACATGTCTGACTGTAGCAACGCAGTGGGCTGGATCTCGAAGGAGAGGTAACAGTGATGTGATGGTGGCCTCAAATGCAGGGCTTCCCTTCTTGGAGGCATGGTGGGCTGCCCATGTCACGTTCTCTATACCATCTGTTTCATTAGTATCACCGACCTTCTCCAGCCACTCATACTCGAGTGCCAGGTGTGGTCTCAGGAGACTGGCATCTGGAACTGTCACTCTATCCTGTGGAGGAGAAGTGTTCTTCTTGGCAAAGAAGGCTGGACGGATATTGGTGTAGGAGTCAGGAAGTTCTGGAACTGTCTTAACCTTCTCTCCTCCAAACTTGAATGGTACACGCTCTTCACCTTTGTCATCATTTGTTGGATGCTGGAAAAGTGAGATGCTAGTGCCATGGAAAGAAGTGGTAGCTGTCGTTGCAGTGGGGTTATGGTCTATGTTATCCATGGCTGATGTGGTGAACAACTCTCTGCGCAGAACTGGTGGACAGACCACACCACCATCCACATACTTGTTCACTGTTGCATCTCCCAGCTGTGTAGATATATCCATCACTCTGTCGTACGAAATGCTGATACCATGCTCATGAAGCATTTCGACTAGTGTCCTCTTTCTAGTCTTGGCATAGACAGACATCCCCATGTAGATAGGGAATGGTGTACAAACTATATACATCGAATACCTACTGTACTATGTAGGTTGACCACAGGTCTGTTCATTATGAAGGTTGACCACAGTTCTGTAATTTTGATCCGAAGTCTTAAATATGATAACATAAAGACTCTTAGTGATTCAGAAGTTCAAGAATCAGATTCTGCGTGGTCTAAAATGTAGGATTCGATACCAAAATCGTCCACATTAGGCAAGTCTGTGCATATCAATATCGGTATTGATTATGGCGGCCATCTTGAAAAATGGCGGCCATCTTGAATTTCAGGTGGCCAGCGTTTTTTCCCCAAACAAGTAACCCCCTTGGAGTATTTGTTTCAACTTTGGTGCTTGTATCACATGTTGAAAGATTCCCTTAAGAAAATACATTTATCTGCTGCACTATACGGTCAGAAGGGGGATCGAACCGGCGATCCATGGATTACCAGTCCAACGTGTTAACTAACCATTGGACTATACAGATCCATCTGTATCGTATGGCGATTCTTGGACTAGCCGAGCTAACACTAGAACATAGCAAAGAATTCATACGTTACCTCTCGACTGTGGCCGAATAACCAATGCGATGGTTTCTGCGGAATCTTTCGTAGCTTTCTGCATAATTGTATATAGTTAAATACAATGGTTGCAGCCTTACAAATAATCAGCACTATTATACCAACAAATATCGTCGTCACTAATATATCCATGTTAATCCTTGGTGTAAATCACGTGCGGTTTCTTATTTTAACATCGAACCATACAATGTCATACGCCAGATAAAATAATCAGTGAACTACTCCCGTTGACTGTGTCGACAACACCAGACAGGTAGAGTTCGTAATGTAGGTCATACGTATTTTCGTACTTTTAAAATAGACTTGTCCAGTAACGAGGTGTACTCACCTCTATAACTATTCAATTTAAATTAACATTTCACCTTCTTGACACGTAGCACCGGTAGCTCAGTGGTAGACACGGGAGCTCAAGGTGTTTAATGTATTTTCGATCCCAATCATGGTGAAAGCATTTTTTAAATTTTATTTTATTTTTACTATTCTCTAAATCTATTATTTTTTTCAGCAGAAATATAATGGAAATTAATGTTTTAAAAAAAATTCTATGACAGCTACAAGGATGATTTATCATTATACAAAATCACAAGCTTTTTAATTTTGTGTAAAGCGGTTTTATATGTGTATATTAGACTCCAGTATACATCATGATTTTATATGTATTGTATATTATATTAAAAAAAAATATTATGTAATGTGAAATAAATAAAAAAAAACATGAAATAATGGGGGAAAAATTTATATAAACAAAAAATAAAGACAAACTATATAAAAAGTTCACTGTTTTAAATTGAACAAAGATTCTAATTAAAAATTAATCTTAGTAAAGATAAAACTAGTATAAAATGTTTCCAAGTCAAGGTATCGAACCGCTGTATGCTGGTTCAAATGGCCGACGCGCTAACCACTGAGCCACAGGTATCGAACCGCTGTATGCTGGTTCAAATGGCCGACGCGCTAACCACTGAGCCACAGCGCTCAATTGATGTGAGGCGTCATTTTATTACATATAACGTGGATCTGCATTTACTCCTTTGTAATTATTTTGATTGGACTAGGCCATGTTTATAAACACGTTTGTTTATAAATCGGACTTAATACCGTTGGAATATTACATTGGGCTAGGCCATGTTTATAAACACGTTTGTTTATAAATCGAACTTAATACCATTGGAACATTACATTGGGCTAGGCCATGTTTATAAACACGTTTGTTTATAAATCGAACTTAATACCGTTGGAATATTACATTGGGCTAGGCCATGTTTATAAACACGTTTGTTTATAAATCGAACTTAATACCATTGGAACATTACATTGGGCTAGGCCATGTTTATAAACACGTTTGTTTATAAATCGAACTTAATACCGTTGGAATATTACATTGGGCTAGGCCATGTTTATAAACACGTTTGTTTATAAATCGAACTTAATACCGTTGGAACATTACATTGGGCTAGGCCATGTTTATAAACACGTTTGTTTATAAATCGAACTTAATATCGTTGGAACATTACATTGGGCTAGGCCATGTTTATAAACACGTTTGTTTATAAATCGAACTTAATATCGTTGGAATATTACATTGGGCTAGGCCATGTTTATAAACACGTTTGTTTATAAATCGAACTAAATATCGTTGGAACATTACATTGGGCTAGGCCATGTTTATAAACACGTTTGTTTATAAATCGAACTTAATATCGTTGGAACATTACACTACTGTATAGGTAAGGCAATATACGATAGCTTACAGGTACTGTGATTTATTGTTTAATAGGTTATACCTGACTTACCTATAATGCAATAGTGTATGGAATGTTTGTTTACAACCGTTATTACTTTACTTTGCATGCACAGTACTGTGAATTATTATCCGAATATATACGAATTATTCCACCATGGGAATTTCAAAAGCATATCAATTGTTAAGCCAGTGAAATATATATGTTTACAAAGTCACTGCAATCTAAAAATAGTATCACTCCCAAACATCCGCTTCAGTACCGTAGCCAGAGGCTAATTCCAACCGAGACAATCTATGGCGGGGGTCCGGGAGCGTGTTGCCCCTTAACAAGCTCTCTAGCAGTCCATATTTTTTACAGCAAAGGGATATTGTTTGCATTTTATTTATATAATTTTTCATTTAGATTGGTTGGCTTTGGAAATTTTAACCGAGGCAGCTGCCTAGGTGTGCCTCAGTGTGGCTACGGGTATGCGCTCGAAAGCGGACTTCCTAAGCTTGAATATCATAAGAATAGCAATTGTCATGCTTATGGTGTCAATAACTTAGAGAGACATTATTTAGTTACTGTCCATGAATAATCGTAAACTTGTAAATTGATCCTCTTTTTTTATCCTCTTTTTTGCTTTCCTCAGTTTTTATCGTTGTGTTCTTTGCACCACATGTAATCCATTTTCATCCGTTTTCTCATCTTATTAAATTATGGAAGTCGTGTTAATATGTTCGCTTCAAGTGCGAAATGTCAGGAGTTCGAACCTCGCTTTACGATTGTGCCCTTAAGGCAAGGAATTTAAATTCCACGTTGCCTCTCTCTCCCCTCCCCTCCCCTCCCCTCTCCTCTCCTCTCCTCTCCTCTCATTCCCAAGTATGTTCATTTGTTTTGCTCTGTACATTGTATTATATAGAATGAATGCAATAAAATATGATTAAACTAAACTATTGGCGATGGATTCCATCAGGAATGAGGTCTCGAAAGTGATAATATAAGTTGTAAGAACTTGTTTTGCAATCGAGCTAAACGATCGAATTCCATTTCGTTATGTAGACAAAATCATTACGTGGTATACAGCCAAAAAAATGCAAACTAAAAACACAACATGTTGTAAATGATCCCCTATGACTGAATGTCTTTATAATCTTACATGTACGAACCACCTCATGCAAACAATCACGCCATCTAATCGACCACTACACATCAGGCCAAGGAAAACGAAATGTTCATTTAATTCATTCTTCAAACAACGAATATTATATTTATCGAACGTACTTGTATGGAAGCCATGGAGGGACATTTAAAATTAAAACTTAATAATTCTATCTTAATATTTAAAATTTATATTTTCAAATTTAATGCTTAATATTTAAAAATTAAAACTTAACATTCAAAAGCATTGAAGAGACTCGTTGACATTGAAGCCACGAGGTAGTGGCAGTTCAAGGCGGCAAAGTAAGTAACATTAATATATTGTGTGTGTCTCTTTTTTAATCCTTAAGACGGTAACTTGGATGAAAACTAATAAGTATTGCCTCATTAATAAGTTGATATTGATAATAGATCTTCAAACGACATTTTCCCGAATGTAAAGTTGGTAGTGGTTGATGTAACAGCCATAGCATGTGTTTTATAACGCTGTATTTTATTTCATTTTATTTCTTTTTCATTAAAGAACGTGCACATGGAAAGCACGATGTTATTTGCCTTCCTGGTTTTATTGAACGTTGCTCCCGTGTCAACAGTTGTGCCATCACCATTGCCATCAGAAAACGGAAGCACCAGATTAGAACTGATTGCTGAGTACTTTTATGCTGGTTTTAAGTACGCAGAGATTGTTTTACTCCTCCTATGTCGACATAATATATGCCTTGGCCTTCGTCAGTTAAAGTGGATACTTCGTTCTAACAATTTACGACGTCGTTTTGTATTCTGGGGCCACAACAGTTGTCAGCCAACGTCTACTGGGGCAACAACAGTCGTCAGCAAACGTCTACTGGACCATAACAGTCGTCAGCCAACGTCTATTGGGCCAGAACAGTCGTCAGCGAACGTCTACTGGGGCAATAACAGTCGTCAGACAACATATACTGGGACCATAACAGTCGTCAGACAACATCTACTGGGGCCAGAACAGTCGTCAGACATCTACTGGGGCCATAACAGTCGTCAGACAACATCTACTGGGGCCATAACAGTCGTCAGACAACATCTACTGGGGCCATAACAGTCGTCAGACAACATCTACTGGGGCCACAACAGTCGTCAGACAACATCTACTGGGGCCAAAACAGTCGTCAGACAACATTAACTGGGACCATAACAGTCGTCAGACAACATCTACTGGGGCCATAACAGTCGTCAGACAACATCTACTGGGGCCATAACAGTCGTCAGACAACATCTACTGGGGCCATAACAGTCGTCAGACAACATCTACTGGGGCCACAACAGTCGTCAGAGAACGTCTACTGGGGCCTTACAGTCGCAGCCAACGTCTACTGGGGCCACAACAGTCGTCAGACAACATCTACTGGGGCCACAACAGTCGTCAGCGAACGTCTACTGGGGGCCATTACAGTCGTCAGCCAACATCTACTGGGGCCACAACAGTCGTCAGACAACATCTACTGGGGCCACAACAGTCGTCCGACAAACATAGTCGTCAGACAACATCTACTGGGGCCATAACAGTCGTCAGACAACATCTACTGGGGCCATAACAGTCGTCAGACAACATCTACTGGGACCACAACAGTCGTCAGACAACATCTACTGGGGCCACAACAGTCGTCAGCGAACGTCTACTGGGGGCCATTACAGTCGCCAGCCAACGTCTACTGGGGCCACAACAGTCGTCAGACAACATCTACTGGGGCCACAACAGTCGTCCGACAAACATAGTCGTCAGACAACATCTACTGGGACCATAACAGTCGTCAGACAACATCTACTGGGGCCATAACAGTCGTCAGACAACATCTACTGGGACCACAACAGTCGTCAGACAACATCTACTGGGGCCACAACAGTCGTCAGCGAACGTCTACTGGGGGCCATTACAGTCGCCAGCCAACGTCTACTGGGGCCACAACAGTCGTCAGACAACATCTACTGGGGGCACAATAGTCGTCCGACAAACATAGTCGTCAGACAACATCTACTGGGGCTACAACTGTCGTCAGACAACATCTAGGAAAGAGGTAGCCATATAGGCAAGTTGCTTTCTCCTCAATCCTACATGTATTTTCTTATTGTGATCATTATACTATGTATATTCATTGAAATAAAATATTGTTTTAAGTACGCAGAGATTGTTTTACTCCTCCTATGTCGACATAATATATGCCTTGGCCTTCGTCAGTTAAAGTGGATACTTCGTTCTAACAATTTACGACGTCGTTTTGTATTCTGGGGCCACAACAGTTGTCAGCCAACGTCTACTGGGGCAACAACAGTCGTCAGCAAACGTCTACTGGACCATAACAGTCGTCAGCCAACGTCTATTGGGCCAGAACAGTCGTCAGCGAACGTCTACTGGGGCCATAACAGTCGTCAGACAACATCTACTGGGGCCATAACAGTCGTCAGACAACATTTACTGGGACCATAACAGTCGTCAGACAACATCTACTGGGCCATAACAGTCGTCAGACAACATCTACTGGGGCCATAACAGTCGTCAGACAACATCTACTGGGGCCACAACAGTCGTCAGACAACATCTACTGGGGCCATAACAGTCGTCAGACAACGTCTACTGGGGCCATAACAGTCGTCAGCCAACGTCTACTGGGGCCATAACAGTCGTCAGACAACATCTACTGGGGCCATAACAGTCGTCAGACAACATCTACTGGGGCCATAACAGTCGTCAGACAACATCTACTGGGGCCACAACAGTCGTCAGACAACATCTACTGGGGCCACAACAGTCGTCAGCGAACGTCTACTGGGGGCCATTACAGTCGCCATCCAACGTCTACTGGGGCCACAACAGTCGTCAGACAACATCTACTGGGGCCACAACAGTCGTCCGACAAACATAGTCGTCAGACAACATCTACTGGGGCCATAACAGTCGTCAGACAACATCTACTGGGGCCATAACAGTCGTCAGACAACATCTACTGGGACCACAACAGTCGTCAGACAACATCTACTGGGGCCACAACAGTCGTCAGCGAACGTCTACTGGGGGCCATTACAGTCGCCAGCCAACGTCTACTGGGGCCACAACAGTCGTCAGACAACATCTACTGGGGCTGGGCCACAACAGTCGTCAGCGAACGTCTACTGGGGGCCATTACAGTCGTCAGACAACATCTACTGGGGCCACAACAGTCGTCAGACAACATCTACTGGGGCCACAACAGTCGTCAGCCAACGTCTACTGGGGGCCATTACAGTCGCCATCCAACGTCTACTGGGGCCACAACAGTCGTCAGACAACATCTACTGGGGCCACAACAGTCGTCCGACAAACATAGTCGTCAGACAACATCTACTGGGGCCATTACAGTCGCCATCCAACGTCTACTGGGGCCACAACAGTCGTCAGACAACATCTACTGGGGCCACAACAGTCGTCCGACAAACATAGTCGTCAGACAACATCTACTGGGGTCATAACAGTCGTCAGACAACATCTACTGGGGCCATAACAGTCGTCAGACAACATCTACTGGGACCACAACAGTCGTAAGACAACATCTACTGGGGCCACAACAGTCGTCAGCGAACGTCTACTGGGGGCCATTACAGTCACCAGCCAACGTCTACTGGGGCCACAACAGTCGTCAGACAACATCTACTGGGGCCACAACAGTCGTCAGCGAACGTCTACTGGGGGCCATTACAGTCGTCAGACAACATCTACTGGGGCCACAACAGTCGTCAGACAACATCTACTGGGGCCACAACAGTCGTCAGCGAACGTCTACTGGGGGCCATTACAGTCGCCATCCAACGTCTACTGGGGCCACACAGTCGTCAGACAACATCTACTGGGGCCACAACAGTCGTCCGACAAACATAGTCGTCAGACAACATCTACTGGGGCCATAACAGTCGTCAGACAACATCTACTGGGACCACAACAGTCGTCAGACAACATCTACTGGGGCCACAACAGTCGTCAGCGAACGTCTACTGGGGGCCATTACAGTCGCCAGCCAACGTCTACTGGGCCACAACAGTCGTCAGACAACATCTACTGGGGGCACAACAGTCGTCCGACAAACATAGTCGTCAGACAACATCTACTGGGGCTACAACTGTCGTCAGACAACATCTAGGAAAGAGGTAGCCATATAGGCAAGTTGCTTTCTCCTCAATCCTACATGTATTTTCTTATTGTGATCATTATACTATGTATATTCATTGAAATAAAATATTGTTTAAACTAAAACAACATCTACTGGGGCCACAACAGTCGTCAGCGAACGTCTACTGGGGGCCATTACAGTCGCCAGCCAACGTCTACTGGGGCCACAACAGTCGTCAGACAACATCTACTGGGGGCACAATAGTCGTCCGACAAACATAGTCGTCAGACAACATCTACTGGGGCTACAACTGTCGTCAGACAACATCTAGGAAAGAGGTAGCCATATAGGCAAGTTGCTTTCTCCTCGATCCTACATGTATTTTCTTATTGTGATCATTATACTATGTATATTCATTGAAATAAAATATTGTTTTAAGTACGCAGAGATTGATTTACTCCTCCTATGTCGACATAATATATGCCTTGGCCTTCGTCAGTTAAAGTGGATACTTCGTTCTAACAATTTACGACGTCGTTTTGTATTCTGGGGCCACAACAGTTGTCAGCCAACGTCTACTGGGGCAACAACAGTCGTCAGCAAACGTCTACTGGACCATAACAGTCGTCAGCCAACGTCTATTGGGCCAGAACAGTCGTCAGCGAACGTCTACTGGGGCAATAACAGTCGTCAGACAACATCTACTGGGGCCATAACAGTCGTCAGCCAACATATACTGGGACCATAACAGTCGTCAGACAACATCTACTAGGGCCATAACAGTCGTCAGACATCTACTGGGGCCATAACAGTCGTCAGACAACATCTACTGGGGCCACAACAGTCGTCAGACAACATCTACTGGGGCCATAACAGTCGTCAGACAACATCTACTGGGGCCAAAACAGTCGTCAGACAACATTTACTGGGACCATAACAGTCGTCAGACAACATCTACTGGGGCCATAACAGTCGTCAGACAACATCTACTGGGGCCACAACAGTCGTCAGACAACATCTACTGGGACCAGAACAGTCGTCAGCGAACGTCTACTGGGGCCATTACAGTCGCCAGCCAACGTCTACTGGGGCCACAACAGTCGTCAGACAACATCTACTGGGGCCACAACAGTCGTCCGACAAACATAGTCGTCAGACAACATCTCTGGGGTCAACAGTCGTCAGACAACATCTACTGGGGCCATAACAGTCGTCAGACAACATCTACTGGGACCACAACAGTCGTCAGACAACATCTACTGGGGCCACAACAGTCGTCAGCGAACGTCTACTGGGGGCCATTACAGTCACCAGCCAACGTCTACTGGGGCCACAACAGTCGTCAGACAACATCTACTGGGGCCACAACAGTCGTCAGCGAACGTCTACTGGGGGCCATTACAGTCGTCAGACAACATCTACTGGGGCCACAACAGTCGTCAGACAACATCTACTGGGGCCACAACAGTCGTCAGCCAACGTCTACTGGGGGCCATTACAGTCGCCATCCAACGTCTACTGGGGCCACAACAGTCGTCAGACAACATCTACTGGGGCCACAACAGTCGTCCGACAAACATAGTCGTCAGACAACATCTACTGGGGCCATTACAGTCGCCATCCAACGTCTACTGGGGCCACAACAGTCGTCAGACAACATCTACTGGGGCCACAACAGTCGTCCGACAAACATAGTCGTCAGACAACATCTACTGGGGTCATAACAGTCGTCAGACAACATCTACTGGGGCCATAACAGTCGTCAGACAACATCTACTGGGACCACAACAGTCGTAAGACAACATCTACTGGGGCCACAACAGTCGTCAGCGAACGTCTACTGGGGGCCATTACAGTCACCAGCCAACGTCTACTGGGGCCACAACAGTCGTCAGACAACATCTACTGGGGCCACAACAGTCGTCAGCGAACGTCTACTGGGGGCCATTACAGTCGTCAGACAACATCTACTGGGGCCACAACAGTCGTCAGACAACATCTACTGGGGCCACAACAGTCGTCAGCGAACGTCTACTGGGGGCCATTACAGTCGCCATCCAACGTCTACTGGGGCCACAACAGTCGTCAGACAACATCTACTGGGGCCACAACAGTCGTCGTCGCAGACAACATCTATGGGGCCAAACAGTCGTCAGACAACATCTACTGGGCATAACAGTCGTCAGACAACATCTACTGGGACCACAACAGTCGTAAGACAACATCTACTGGGGCCACAACAGTCGTCAGCGAACGTCTACTGGGGGCCATTACAGTCGCCAGCCAACGTCTACTGGGCCACAACAGTCGTCAGACAACATCTACTGGGGGCACAACAGTCGTCCGACAAACATAGTCGTCAGACAACATCTACTGGGGCTACAACTGTCGTCAGACAACATCTAGGAAAGAGGTAGCCATATAGGCAAGTTGCTTTCTCCTCAATCCTACATGTATTTTCTTATTGTGATCATTATACTATGTATATTCATTGAAATAAAATATTGTTTAAACTAAAACAACATCTACTGGGGCCACAACAACGTCTACTGGACCATAACAGTCGTCAGACAACATCTACTGGGTTTCAACAGTCGCCAGTCAACATATACTGGGTCTAAACAGTCGCCAGTCAACATATACTGGGATTAAACAGTCGCCAGCCAACATTTACTGGATCTAATCAGTCGCCAGTCAACATATACTGGGTTTCAACAGTCGCCATCCAACATCTACTGGGTTTCAACAGTCGCCAGCCAACATATACTGGGTCTAAACAGTCGCCAGTCAACATCTACTAGGCCATACAAGTCGACTGCCAACATAATATATTGGGCCAAAATATGCGGCTGCTTGTCGAATCTCTGCAAGTGTAAAATATGTTAAGCTAAATGTAATTAAATTACAACAAATGTAGGTATATGTTATATTTACTATCATAGAATAAATATGTTACATTAATGTAATGTAGATAACTACAATTGTAGGAATATGTTACGCTTAATGTAACGTAGATAACTACAATTGTAGAAATATGTTACGCTTAATGTAACGTAGATAACTACAAGTGTATGAATATGTTACGCTTAATGTAATGTAGATAACTACAATTGTAGGAATATGTTACGCTTAATGTAATGTAGATAACTACACGTGTAGGAATATGTTACGCTTAATGTAACGTAGATAACTACACGTGTAGGAATATGTTACGCTTAATGTAATGTAGATAACTACAATTGTAGGAATATGTTACGCTTAATGTAACGTAGATAACTACAATTGTAGGAATATGTTATGCTTAATGTAATGTAGATAACTACAATTGTAGGAATATGTTACGCTTAATGTAATGTAGATAACTACAATTGTAGAAATATGTTACGCTTAATGTAATGTAGATAACTACAATTGTAGGAATATGTTACGATTAATGTAACGTAGATAACTACAATTGTAGGAATATGTTACGCTTAATGTAATGTAGATAACTACAATTGTAGGAATATGCTACGCTTAATGTAACGTAGATAACTACACGTGTAGGAATATGTTACGCTTAATGTAATGTAGATAACTACAATTGTAGGAATATGTTACGCTTAATGTAATGTAGATAACTACACGTGTAGGAATATGTTACGCTTAATGTAATGCAGAGAACTACATGTGTAGGAATATGTTACGATTAATGTAATGTAGATAACTACAAGTGTAGGAATATGTTACGCTTAATGTAATGAACTACAAGTGTAGGAATATGTTACGCTTAATGTATTAATGTAGAGAACTACCTGTGTAGGAATATGTTACGCTTAATGTAATGTAGATATGCTTTTAGATCAATGCTTTTGAATGTCAAGTTTTAATTTTTAAATATTAAGCATTAAGTTTGAAAATATAAATTTTAAAATATAAATTTTAAATATTAAGATAGAATTGTATGTCTGGCTTCAGAATGTAAGCCAACTCCTTGAAAGCATTACTACATATTTTCTTAGGTATTGTGTATTGTTCATGGCAAATTTCAACGCCATCCAAATCAACTTCAACACCATAATCAACAGAACCTGTTAGTTCTGGTATATGAAACAGCATTTCCGGTCTTCCAGTACAAGTGTCTATATGTGTTTGTGTTCACACATTGTGTAAATTCCAATGGATAGCAATGCGATCAAGTTCCGCTTGAAGAACATCTGTCACAGAAAACCGCAAGCATTGAAGAATGTTTGACGCATCAAATCGTCCTCGAGCTCTCAAATCCTTCAACGTATTCATCCACCAACTTATTCCGTGTTGCTTTAAATATCCCCACCAACGTCCAATACGCTGATTTGCGGTGCTTTTACCGTACATGAAATTCTTCACTCCAGCCATGGAATCACTATGATCATTTCTGAAAAAGGGCTGGAGAAAACTAATGCTTGAATTTTCTGTTCCACGATCTGCGCGCACAATTCTTGGAACGAATCCATGCTTGCTACAGTATCAAGATAATAATTCGCTATCATTTTTGGATTACTATTTGTAGGACCAACTTCTAATCACAATACTCTTCTACTGTATCCATCCATCGCCCCGTGGATGCACAAACCAAATGGTTTTAATTTATCGTAACCATCGATGTGCCACACATAGTTGGGTCCTGGGACGAGGTACTTCCTTCGTTCAAGCTTATGCGCTTTCCTTAAACGAACACCGTCTGGATTAGCTTAGCTTAGCTTAGCTTATGTTGTAGCTAAGCTATGTTGTAGCTAGGCAAAGCTAAGCTATGTTGTAGCTATGTTGTAGCTATGTTGTAGCTATGTTGGTAGCTATGTTCGTAGCTATGTTCGTAGCTATGTTGTAGCTAAGCTAAGCTATGTTGTAGCTATGTTGTAGCTATGTTGTAGCTAAGCTAAGCTATGCTGTAGCTAAGCTAAGCTATGTTGTAGCTAGGCTAAGCTATGTTGTAGCTAAGCTAAGCTATGTTGTAGCTAAGCTAAGCTATGTTGTAGCTAAGCTAAGCTATGTTGTAGCTAAGCTAAGCTAAGCTATGTTGTAGCTAAGCTAAACTATGTTGTAGCTAAGCTAAGCTATGTTGTAGCTAAGCTAAGCTAAGCTATGTTGTAGCTAAGCTAAGCTAAGCTATGTTGTTGCTAAGCTAAGCTATGCTGTAGCTAAGCTAAGCTATGTTGTAGCTAAGCTAAGCTATGTTGTAGCTAAGCTAAGCTAAGCTATGTTGTAGCTAAGCTAAGCTTTGTTGTAGCTAAGCTAAGCTATGTTGTAGCTAAGCTAAGCTTAGCTAAGCTATGTTGTAGCTAAGCTAAGCTAAGCTATGTTGTAGCTAAGCTAAGCTAAGCTATGTTGTAGCTAAGATAAGCTAAGCTATGTTGTAGCTAAGCTAAGCTATGTTGTAGCTAAGCTAAGCTAAGATAAGCTTGTAAATCGGGACGATTTGAATGAAATGTCACAAGCCCTACTTTCTATGGAAAAAAATATATAAACATTAGTCATCTGTTCATTTCGCCTATAGCATGCTAAATGTTAAATACGGGATAGTCAGAGGATACGAGTGAGCGTCAATTCAATTAAATTCAACCTTTCTTTATTTTCGGAGTTTTTACAAACAAATAACATTATCATTATAGCTATTTACCGACCTACAATAAATAAATAATGTTTAAAGTAATCGACACAGATATTATAATCAATAAAACAATACCAACATGCAGTCTGTGTCATTAAAGGGGTTACATTGTCTAGATACAGAAATACTACATATTAAGATTTAAGATAAAACATGGAGTATGATGGTCATACTGCTGACAGCAGGTTGTATGACCAGTCTACACACGCAGTGCTACCAACGATGTATGACCAGTCCACACACACGCAGTGCTGTCAACGATGTATGACCATGCAGTACACACACTCAGTGCTGCCAACGATGTATGACCAGTCCACACACTCAGTGCTGCCACCGATGTATGACCATTCCACACACGCAGTGCTACCAAAGATGTATGGCCAGTCCACACACGCAGTGCTGCCACCGATGTATGACCAGTCCACACACGCAGTGCTATCAAAAATGTATGACCGTCGGATGTTAACGTTATAGCGTCACTCCAGTTGCATAGCGACGTAAGTTAACGCTATTGTGGCACTCCAGTTGCATAGCGTCGGATGTTAACGCTATAGCGTCACTCCAGTTGCATAGCAACGTAAGT
Organism: Archivesica marissinica; assembly: GCA_014843695.1. Lineage (NCBI taxonomy): Eukaryota > Metazoa > Mollusca > Bivalvia > Venerida > Vesicomyidae > Archivesica > Archivesica marissinica. Next base: position 54,091,479 of record CM026392.1, read on the forward strand.
TAACGCTATTGTGGCACTCCAGTTGCATAGCGTCGGATGTTAACGTCATAGCGTCGCTCACGTTGCATAGCGTCGAAAGTTAACGTTATAGCGTCGATCCAGTTGTAGAACGTCGGAAGTTAACGTTATAACGTCGATCCAGTTGTAGAACGTAGGAAGTTAACGATATAACGTCACTCCAGTTGTAGAGCGTCGTAAGTTAACGTTCTAGCGTCGCTACCGTTGCATAGCGTCGGAAGTTAACGTTCTAGCGTCGCTCCCGTTGCATAGCGTCGAAAGTTAACGTTATAGTGTCACTCCCGTTGCATAGCGTCGGAAGTTAACGTCATAGCGTCACTCCAGTTGTATAGCATCGGAAGTTAACGTTCTAGCGTCTCTCCCGTTGCATAGCGTCGGAAGTTAACGTTCTAGCGTCGATCCAGTTGTAGAGCATCGGAAGTTAACGTTCTAGCGTCACTCCAGTTGTAGAGCGTCGGAAGTTAACGTTCTAGCATCTCTCCAGTTGTAGAGCTCGGAATTAACGTTCTAGCTTCTCGTTATATCGTCGGAAGTTACGTTCTAGCGTCGTCCGTGTAGAGCATCGGAAGTTAACGTTCTAGGCGATCCAGTTGTAGCAGGAGTAACGTTCTAGCTCACTCCAGTTGTAGAGCGTCGGAAGTTAACGTCAGCATCTCTCCAGTTGTAGAGCATCGGAAGTTAACGTTCTAGCGTCACTCCAGTTGTAGAGCGTCGGAAGTTAACGTTCTAGCATCACTCCAGTTGTAGAGCATCGGAAATTAACGTTCTAGCATCTCTTCCGTTACATATCGTCGGAAGTTAACGTTCTAGCGTCGATCCAGTTGTAGAGCATCGGAAGTTAACGTTCTAGCGTCACTCCAGTTGTAGAGCATCGGAAGTTAACGTTCTAGCATCTCTCCCGTTACATAGCGTCGGAAGTTAACGTTCTAGCGTCGATCCAGTTGTAGAGCATCGGAAGTTAACGTTCTAGCGTCACTCCAGTTGTAGAGCGTCGGAAGTTAACGTTCTAGCATCTCTCCCGTTACATATCGTCGGAAGTTAACGTTCTAGCGTCGATCCAGTTGTAGAGCATCGGAAGTTAACGTTCTAGCGTCGATCCAGTTGTAGAGCGTCGGAAGTTAACGTTCTAGCGTCGATCCAGTTGTAGAGCGTGGGAAGTTAACGTTCTAGCGTATCTCCCGTTATATTTCGTCGGAAGTTAACGTTCAAGTGTCTCTCCAGTTGTAGAGCGTCGGGCGTCGGAAAATGGACACCACTCAGAAGTAAAGATCAAACAAATTGAACTGTAAAAGCACTGTAAATTTGACAAAATCATTAAAAAAATTGCACTGATGCACAACAATAAATTTGATTCGCTAAAATGCTATTGACAAGTTCAGTTTACAGATGGAGCTGTGATAGTCTATTCTTTTGTTACACCTTCACTTGTCATTCATTTACTTCAAAGCTTATCAATTATTGAGTTGGAACACACTGATTTTCCCAAACAAAATTAATTTTTATCACTCGTTAATAAGACGGGAAGCCACTTTGTGACAAAAAATATGGTGATAAAAAAGTCAGTCGTATCGGCGAGTAAGTATGTACGCACGCACATGCGCACGCTTGTATATATACATGAATTGATAAACTATATAATACATATTAACAGTCTTTCAGATGGGACATTAAACCGAGGTCTCGTGTCGGTGCTGTACACCGTGCACGTTAAAGAATCAGAGGAGACTCTGGAATCAGGGTCTCTGTCTGTATCATTGCACTATCCTCCAAAATATAAAATGATTAAGGCAGCGTCGCGCATATGGCCAACCGGTAGCGACGATAAATAAACGTAAAACACACAAAATATAACATAAATTCTCTATAAAGGCGTGTAGGGATCACCACAATGGCGGTAATGGATTCATGTCGGAGATGCTTTCGCATTCATAAATGTCCGTACTTTATCGCCTGCTGACTGCATTCCTATAGCGGGATAAAGTTTGCAAAACGATGGACTGTTTATAGTGAACTCACCAACCTGAAGAAGATAAAATGTCAGTCAGTAATAAAACTATTCTCTCGCAAAGATATGTTATGTTTTTAACCATATTTTATTGCATATGTAATACATTCGACAATACAATATTACATACGAGCATGAATCAGATGTGAAATCAGTTAATAGATTATAAGGCGCGTACATACATGTGTGTAACATTGCAAAAGGGTCGGGCCACAAGTTATAACCAACATTACTATGGCTACTCTGGCTATTGCCAGCGCGGGCCCTGATTAGAAAACGGCCCTTCCCATATGAATGTCTGTTATGCTTTCCAGTGAATGATAGTGGAAGTCGTGATAGCGCAGTGGATTCGGGAAGTACTGATGTTCATAAAAAGAGGCGTCTCATAAGTCAGAAATGACCCTTTAAATAGGGATGACACTATAATAAGCAAACACTTTACTTTTTACAGACATGCTTATACCCACTCCACAATTTGTTGCATTGTTGGCCTACTTGAATTTTCATTTTCTGTGACAATCTGTAGGCCCGGGCCTTCAGTGCCTTATATGAGCTACGCCACAGCCATCAGGATATTTTTTATTGTTATTTTTCCTGTTCCCAGGGACATATCTCCATTCATAGCAGGCAGGTGCGCATGCGTAGAATAGTAGTTTATACAAATTTATTTTAGCTCGATTGCGAAACAAGTTCTTATAACTTATATTAATCACTCTCGAGACCTCATTCCTGATGGAACCCATCGCCACGAGGGAGAAAGAAGAGGCAATGTGGAATTTAAATGCTTTGCCTAAGGGCATAATCGTAACGGCTCCAGCGGGGCTCGAACTCCGTAGAATAGTCATTTTCACACCGGAAATACTGAGCGCGTATTTGACTTACCTTTTTACCATTTCGCGTGAAGAAAATATCAAACTTGGTTTGAAACACTGTTGTTAATGAGGAGGCTATTCCGATGCCCACCCGGTCCCCTATGCCACGCGGCGGTCCTATGCGAACACCAGACTCACTCTGATCGTACATGCTACAAACAAATACAATCGGTTTGTAAACTTGTTATGTATTGTATTAATATGAATTAATGGGCATACAGTCAAACCTGTCTAAACCACCCAAGGGAATCAAAGAAAGAGGCTGCTTAGCTCAGGCGGCTGCTTAATAGAGGTTGAATATATAATTAAACAACATATTGGAAATCTGGAAACTGGCTGCTTAATACAGGTTGGCTGCTTAATGGAGGTGACTGCTAACACAGGTTTGACTGTATACATTTATAGTGTCTATTTGCAACAGTTGAGTAAATATTTAACGATTTATTGAATGTAGGCTTGAATTTAATCGTCTGTTTTAATGTTATTTATCGTCGCTACCGGTTGAACATATGGGCAATCTATCTAACAACACATTTCCTGGGCATGCTCCGGGGTTATTACCGATCGTTTCCGAGCTTTCCCGAGTATCAATTAATGCAACAGCGGTTATTACCGATCTTTTCCGAGCTTACCCGAGTATCAATTATGGGGCATTCAAAGGTTGGCACGTTTGTATCCACTATATGGTGCATGCAATTTCCTATTTCCGAACAGAAATCATTATGGCTTCAAATGTTACGTTTATTTATTGGTTACCCATTTGAGCGACGCCTCCTGAAGAGATTAATCATTTTAGATTTTTGGAGGATAGTGCAATGATACAAAAAGAGACCCATTCCAGAGTCATCTCTGGTTCTTGTACCTGCACGTGTATGTGTTTAGCGCGTCGGTTACTGTTTTAAGTCTTAGCTCTGGTTCTTTTACGTGCACGTGTATGTGTTTAGCGCGTCGGGTAACGTTTTAAATCTTAGCTCTGGTTCTTTTACTTGCACGTGTAAGTGTTTATCGCGTCGGTTTCCGTTTTAAGTCTTAGCTCTGGTTCTTTTACGTGCACGTGTATGTGTTTAACGCGTCGGCTACCGTTATAAGTCTTAGCTCTTGTTCTTTTACGTGCACGTGTATGTGTTTAACGCGTCGGTTACCGTTATAAGTCTTAGCTCTTGTTCTTTTACGTGCACGTGTATGTGCTTAACGCGTCGGTTACCGTTATAAGTCTTAGCTCTGGTTCTTTTACGTGCACGTGTATGTGTTTAACGCGTCGGTTACCGTTATAAGTCTTAGCTCTGGTTCTTTTACGTGCACGTGTATGTGTTTAGAGCATCATTTACCGTTTTAAGTCTTAGCTCTGGTTCTTGTATGTGCACGTGTATGTGTTTAACGCGTCGGTTACCGTTTTAAGTCCTTAGCTCTGGTTCTTGTATGTGCACGTGTATGTGTTTAACGCGTCGGTTGTCGTTTTAAATATTAACTCTGGTTCTTGCACGTGCACGTGTTTAACGCGTCGGTTACCATTTTAAGTCTTAGCTCTGGATCTTTTACGTGCACGTGTATGTGTTTAACGCATCGGTTACCGTTTTAAGTCTTAGCTCTGGTTCTTGTATGTGCACGTGTATGTGTTTAACGCGTCGGTTGTCGTTTTAAGTCTTAGCTCTAGATCTTTTACGTGCACGATATGTGTTTAGCGCGTCGGCTACCGCTTTAAGTCTTAGCTCTAGTTCTATTACGTGCACGTGTATGTGTTTAGCGCATCGGTTAACGTTTTAAGTCTTAGCTCTGGTTCTTTTACGTGCACGTTTATGTGTTTAATGCGTCGGGTACCGTTTTAAGTCTTAGCTCTGGTTCTTTTACGTGCACGTGTATGTGTTTAGAGCATCATTTACCGTTTTAAGTCTTAGCTCTGGTTCTTTTACGTGCACGTGTATGTGTAAAGAGCATCATTTACCGTTTTAAGTCTTAGCTCTGGTTCTGGCACGTGCACGTGTTTAACGCGTAGGTTACCATTTTAAGTCTTAGCTCTGTTTCTTGTACGTGCATATGTATGTGTTTAACGCGTCTGTTGTCGTTTAAGTCTTAGCTCTAGTTTTTTACGTGCACGTGTATGTGTTTAGCGCGTCGGCTACCGTTTTAAGTCTTAGCTCTGGTTCATTTACGTGCACGTGTATGTGTTTAACGCGTCGGTTACCGTTTTAAGTCTTAACTCTGGTTCTTGTACGTGCACGTGTATGTGTTTAACGCGTCGGTTGTCGTTTTAAGTTTTAGCTCTAGTTCTTTTACGTGCACGTGTATGTGTTTAGCGCGTCGGCTACCGTTTTAAGTCTTAGCTCTGGTTCTTTTACGTGCACGTGTATGTGTTTAATGCGTCGGGTACCGTTTTAAGTCTTAGCTCTGGTTCTTTTACGTGCACGTTTATGTGTTTAATGCGTCGGGTACCGTTTTAAGTATTAGCTCTGGTTCTTTTACGTGCACGTGTATGTGTTTAACGCGTCGGTTACCATTTTAAGTCTTAGTTCTGGTTCTTGCATGTGCACGTGTTTAACGCGTCGGTTACCGTTTTAAATATTAACTCTGGTTCTTGTACGTGCACGTGTATGTGTTTAACGCGTCGGTTGTTGTTATAAGTCTTAGCTCTAGTTCTTTTACGTGCACGTTATTTGTTTAGCGCGTCGGCTACCGTTTTAAGTCTTAGCTCTAGTTCTATTACGTGCACGTGTATATGTTTAGCGCATCGGTTAACGTTTTAAGTCTTAGCTCTGGTTCTTTTAAGTGCACGTGTATGTGTTTAACGCGTCGGGTACCGTTTTAAGTCTTAGCTCTGGTTCTTTTACGTGCACGTGTATGTGTTTAGAGCATCATTTACCGTTTTAAGTCTTAGCTCTGGTTCTTTTACGTGCACGTGTATATGTTTAACACGTCGGTTACCGTTTTAAGTCTTAGCTCTGGTTCTCTTACGTGCACGTGTATGTGTTTAACGCATCGGTTACCGTTTTAAGTCTTAGCTCTGGTTCTTGTATATGCACGTGTATGAGTTTAACGCGTCGGTTACCGTTTTTAGTATTATGTCTGTTTCTTGTATGTGCACGTTTATGTGTTTAAACGCGTCGGTTGTCGTTTTAAATCTTAGCTCTGGTTCTTGTACGTGCACGTGTGTGTTTAACGCGTCGGTTGTCGTTTTAAGTCTTAGCTCTGGTTCTTTTACGTGCACGTGTATGTGTTTAACGCATCGGTTAACGTTTTAAGTCTTAGCTCTGGTTCTTTTACGTGCACGTGTATATGTTTAACGCGTCGGTTACCGTTTTAAGTCTTAGCTCTGGTTCTTTTACGTGCACGTGTATGTATTTAACGCATCGGTTACCGTTTTAAGTCTTAGCTCTGGTTCTTGTATATGCACGTGTATGAGTTTAACGCGTCGGTTACCGTTTTTAGTCTTAGGTCTGTTTCTTGTATGTGCACGTTTATGTGTTTAAACGCGTCGGTTGTCGTTTTAAATCTTAGCTCTGGTTCTTGTACGTGCACGTGTGTGTTTAACGCGTCGGTTGTCGTTTTAAATCTTAGCTCTAGTTCTTTTACGTGCACGTGTATGTGTTTAACGCGTGGGCTACCGTTTTAAGTCTTAGCTCTAGTTCTATTACGTGCACGAGTATGTGTTTAACGCGTCGGGTACCGTTTTAAGTCTTAGCTCTGGTTCTATTACGTGCACGTGTATGTGTTTAGCGCGTCGGCTACCGTTTTAAGTCTTAGCTCTGGTTCTTATACGTGCACGTGTATGTCTTTAACGCGTCGGGTAACGTTTTAAGTCTTAGCTCTGGTTCTTGTACGTGCACGTGTATGTGTTTAACGCGTCGGGTACCGTTTTAAGTCTTAGCTCTAGTTCTTTTACGTGCACGTGTATGTGTTTAGCGCATCGGTTACCGTTTTAAGTCTTAGCTCTGGTTCGTGTATGTGCACGTGTATGTGTTTAGCGCGTCGGCTACCGTTTTAAGTTTTAGCTCTGGTTATTTTACGTGCACGTGTATGTGTTTAATGCGTCGGGTACCGTTTTAAGTCTTAGCTCTGATTCTTTTACGTGCACGTGTATGTATTTAGAGCATCATTTACCGTTTTAAGTCTTAGCTCTGGTTCTTTTACGTGCACGTGTATGTGTAAAGAGCATCATTTACCGTTTTAAGTCTTAGCTCTCGTTCTTGCACGTGCACGTGTTTAACGCGTCGGTTACCGTTTTAAGTCTTAGCTCTGGTTCTTGCACGTGCACGTCTATGTGTTTAACGCGTCGGTTGTCGTTTTAAGTCTTAGCTCTGGTTCTTGCACGTGCACGTGTATGTGTTTAACGCGTCGGTTACCTTTTTAAGTCTTAGCTGTGGTTCTTGTATGTGCACGTGTATGTGTTTAACGCATCGGTTACCGTTTTAAGTCTTAGCTCTGGTTCTTGTACGTGCACGTGTATGTGTTTAACGCGTAGGTTGTCGTTTTAAATCTTAGCTCTGGTTCTTGTACGTGCACGTGTTTGTTTAACGCGTCGGTTGTCGTTTTAAGTATTAGCTCTAGTTCTTTTACGTGCACGTGTGTGTTTAGCGCGTCGGCTACCGTTTTAAGTCTTAGCTCTAGTTCTATTACGTGCACGTGTATGTGTTTAGCGCATCGGTTACCGTTTTAAGACTTACCTCTAGTTCTTTTACGTGCACGTGTATGTGTTTAACGCTTCGGCTACCGTTTTAAGTCTTAGCTCTGGTTCTTTTACGTGCACGTGTATGTGGTTAGCGCGTCGGGTACCGTTTTAAGTCTTAGCTCTGGTTCTTTTACGTGCAGGTGTATGTGTTTAGAGAATCGTTAACCGTTTTAAGTCTTAGCTCTGGTTCTTTTACGTGCACGTTTATGTGTTTAACGCGATGGTTACCGTTTTAAGTCTTAGCTCTAGTTCTTTTACGCGCACGTGTATGTGTTTAACGAGTCGGTTACCGTTTTAAGTCTTAGCTCTGGTTCTTATACGTGCACGTGTATGTGTTTAACGCGTCGGTTACTGTTTTAAGTCTTAGCTCTTCTTAATGTACGTGCACGTGTATGTGTTTAACGTGTCGGGTACCGTTTTAAGTCTTAGCTCTGGTTCTTTTACGTGCACGTGTATGTGTTTAGAGCATCATTTACCGTTTTAAGTCTTAGCTCTGGTTCTTGCACGTGCACGTGTATGTGTTTAACGCGTCGGTTACCGTTTTAATTCTTAGCTCTGGTTCTTTTACGTGCACGTGTATGTGTTTAACCTCGGTTACCGTTTTAAGTCTTAGCTCTGGTTCTTGTATGTGCACGTGTATGTGTTTAACGCGTCGGTTACCGTTTTAAGTCTTAGCTCTGGTTCTTGTATGTGCACGTGTATGTGTTTAACGCGTCGGTTGTCGTTTTAAATCTTAGCTCTGGTTCTTGTACGTGCACGTGTGTGTTTAACGCGTCGGTTGTCATTTTAAGTCTTAGCTCTAGTTCTTTTACGTGAACGTGTATGTGTTTAGCGTGTCGGCTACCGTTTTAAGTCTTAGCTCTAGTTCTATTACGTGCACGTGTATGTGTTTAGCGCATCGGTTACCGTTTTAAGACTTAACTCTAGTTCTTTTACGTGCACGTGTATGTGTTTAACGCATCGGTTAACGTTTTAAGTCTTAGCTCTAGTTCGTTTACGTGCACGTGTATGTGTTTAACGCATCGGTTAACGTTTTAAGTCTTAGCTCTGGTTCTTTTACGTGCACGTGTATGTGTTTAACGCGTCGGTTACAGTTTTAAGTCTTAGCTCTTGTTAATTTACGTGCACGTGTATGTGCTTAACGCGTCGGTTACCATTTTAAGTCTTAGCTCTGGATCTTTTACGTGCACGTGTATGTGTTTAACGCGTCGAGTACCGTTTTAAGTCTTAGCTCTGGTTCTTTTACGTGCAAGTGTATGTGTTTAACGCGTCGGGTACCGTTTTAAGTCTTAGCTCTGGTTCTTTTTCGTGCACGTGTAAAGAGCATCATTTACCTTTTTAAGTCTTATCTCTGGTTCTTGTATGTGCACGTGTATGTGTTTAACGCGTCGGTTGTCGTTTTAAATCTTAGCTCTGGTTCTTGTACGTGCACGTGTGTGTTTAACGCGTCGGTTGTCGTTTTAAGTCTATAAAGATCCGCTATTTTCAACGCCATTACACCATGACTGCTTATACACGTCTAAAACCCTTTCTTTGAAAAGCATGTAAAACTTATTTAAATCTACTACGCTCGGATTGTCGAACACATGTGTATAACCATAGCTATCAAGTAGACATTTCACATTATGAACCCAGTTATTAACCCCTCTACTACACTGCGATAACATATCAGTATACAAGGCAAGGACTGAATAATAATATTGTCGCTTTGCACAACTTTGCCCCAATATTTGATAATACGTGTAAAACGATTAATGTACAGAGGAAAACGGCCAAGTTCACCATAAACATAGTAATGCTTGTAACTAACACGTTATCGTTGGGCCATAGTATATTTACATCGCTATTGTATTTCCTTCGATGATCGCATGTGCCATGATTGTATATATTTCGTATGAGAGTTTTCAACTAATGATATGCAGCTGCTATGTGCACGCGAAGTTAGGTTAGGGAAGAAAGGTAAAAACAAAGGATTCCAACTGAAGGAGCGATATACATTTCGGAATAAATCGGACTTTTTCTGCAAAGGGAGGTAACAAAAAAGCCAGCGCTGTTGCTCATTGTAATGTTTTATGTCAAGAGATAAAGGCATAACATGGAACCGTAAATTTTCAGAATCTGCCTTCCATGTTAGTGGGATCGCACGCAATGGAGACGTGAATGGCACTATTATCTTCCCAGATGTCATCACGAATGTGGGCGGTGACTACAACAACAATACAGGACTGTTCGAGTGCCGGGTAGCGGGGATTTACACGTTCTCCATCAGCATCGAAAAACAGCGACACTTCAACCAGACTTATTGTCACTTAATGAAGAACGATTCCCCGGTGCTCGACGTACGGGCAACGTCATCGTTCAGAAATAGCGATATTTTGCAGCAAGCGAGCAACTCAGCTGTACGTCAGCTAGCGGTTGATGACGTCGTTTACCTCGGCATGTGTTCAGATGCCGATTATTTTACCCCGTTGTCGACATTAAGTGGGGTAAAAAATTAACGCATTTAGAGGTTGGACCACACACACACAGCATGTAAACTGATCCATTACTTTTACATACATTTATTATGTTTTGAACGATATATTAATAAATTCTGATTAATATTAAACATGAGCATCACCATGTTATACAAAATTCATAATCGATCACCTGCTGTTTTATAATAATCGGAACCAATTTATAATCATACAATATAAATAATTTCTTATTGTCAATTACTGCATTTTATCCGAACAGATTATACAGAAACAATCTATAACAAAATATAACCAATAATTGATATGAATATTTAAATTATTTGGTTATTGGTTTGCTTCAAATACCGTAAAACACCAAGTGACCGCTAGGGAATTTTGTTGAATGTATATATCAATTTTATTTCATTTATTGGCAAACGGCAATATCATTAATAAATATGGCCAAGACACATATACATTACAAAATGACATAAACATACATATATCAAGAGCATGTCAATATTCATAATTATGACATATAAACCTTCGATCAATTAGAAGCAGATATATCATCCAGGGTTTGTTTTCTTATCTTCATATATGCATGAATATATTTGGCAGTTTTACTGTTTGTACACATCTTTCTTATTTTCTGTGCATATACTATTTGCAAACTTGTGTAAAGAATGCCAAGCAGTGTGTGAATAAATTACTGTGTACGAGTATCAGCATATCTGGGACAACACAACAACAAGTGATATTCACAGTCTGTAACATTTCTAGTACATAGTTTACATTACGATATTGTCTGTCAATTCAGGCATATCTACTAAATTCTATTTCAATAGTATGAGAACATATTTCCTAACGTGTTAGTTCTTTTCTTAAATCATTGCTTACTATAACATTGAGGTATTTAAATTTTCTATAATGATCGAGTTTGGAGACAGTGTTAATAGCAGTGTTCCATTCTTGAAGATATTGGTCACGCATACGTTTCTTAGACATAGGCATATAGCTTATTAACTTATCATATTAATCATCTTACAACTGACTCCTATATTTATAAGTTTAACACATAATGCATATCGTATAACGGTATCAAAGGCCTTTTCGTAATCGATAAACGCACAGTATATAGTTTGGACGTATTACCAAAATCTTTCTGGATAATAACATGCAGTAAAAATATACAGTCAGTTGTACTATGATTATCTCTATATCCAAACTGTGATTCATTAAATACTTTGTCAGTTTCACACCACTTATTAATTCAGTTTCCAAGTGTCAATGAACATATGTTTGCAAGAACATTCACGAGAGTTATCCCTCTGTAGTTTGAAGCATTAGTAGAATCACCCGTTTTATATGTATGTATGTATGTTCTATTAATGTCAAACCCCTTGCGGGGACCTATGCATGTTTTCCTGGGCAGGCTAAGCCGACCTAAGTGGTTAACCAGTACTAAGCAATGTGTGTGAGGTGCCTTGCTCAATGACACTACATACGTGGCCTGACAGAGTATCGAACCCGGGACCGTTCGATTCCAAATATACGAACGATAATGTCTTTGTACCACAATGATTACAGTCAATAAATAAATCTGAAACATTATTGTTAAAATCACTACTTTTATATCTCTGCAGACTACATATTGTTTTAGAAATTTCCTCAACACTGACAGGTTGATCTAACATATCAATATGGAGTCGTTCCGGATGGTCGTTTTCATGTTCATCAGATGCATAATTATTGCCTGGTATACTAGATATATTTTTTAAATAATCAGCAAAGTCGATTACACTTACGTCCGGTGAACCAGAGGAATTTCTAAACATATTTCCAACATTTTCTTCGCTTCTTTTTGCCAAGGTGAGATAATTTTGTTTTTTTCCTTTTGCATAGTAACACGTTTTAGCCTTTCATGTTGCTAGCGAATAAGTTCATATTTAAATATTTAAGTCTATTTTCAACTGTGTTGTTGCTATTAATCAAAGACATTATCGTTCGTATATTTGGAATCGAACGGTCCCGGGTACGATACTCGGAAAGGCCACGTATGTAGTGTCATTGAGCAAGGCACCTCACACACATTGCTTAGTACCGTTAATCGCTTATGTCGGCTAAGCCTGCCTAGGAAAACTGTCTAGGTCCCCGAGAGGGGTTTGACATTAATGGAACATACATACACACATACACACATACACACACACACACACACACACACACATGACTTCTGCTTAAATTAAAGCAAAACGGTATTGACAGTATTGTACATTGGTGGCTCACCTGATTACCTTTCTAATCGTAAAAGTGTTTAGTAGGATTGCTTTATCTGGATGAAAACCAATATCTGCTGGCGTTCCACAGAGATCGGCATTACGACGGTTAGTATTCTTGATTTATGTCAATTGTACGAACGGTGATCTTACTAAAATAACTAACTTGTCTCACGAATGGCTTAAAACGTTCAATACTAATAAACAAGATATGTTTTCCTTAAGATGCGGTTGAACTATGGTGTTATACTTTGATGATGATTTGTTTCTTTGTTTGTTTTTGTGGCTTAATGTCGCACCAATAGATTAGGTCATATGGCGGCTCTCTAACTTTTATTGGTGGAGCAAGATCTCGGGTGCCCCTCCGAGCAGTATTTCCGGTACGAACGGAAACCCGGGTGGAACCACCGACCGGAATGTGACACCCCTAGTTGGATTTTAGCCTACATTGTTGAGAGGCCAGTGATTTGAAGTGAGAACACCGAGTCTAAAATCAAATATAAATTATTAATCAGAAATAGTTGCCGAATCTAATCGTTATCGCAGAATAAATGTCGACGATTCTTTTACAATGGCCCGCTGTATTCAACTTATTGGTGAAAAGTGAGCATGTCAACCACTGTGCTAATCCGACCGAGGATTTAACCAGGGCAAGAAGTGAGCATGCCAACCACTGTGCTAATCCGACTGAGGATTTAACCCGGGCAAGAAGTGAGCGTGCCAACCACTTTGCTAATCCGACTGAGGATTTAACCCTGGCAAGAAGTGAGCGTGCAAACCACTGTGCTAATCCGACCGAGGATTTAAACCGGGTGAGAAGTGAGCATGCCAACCACTGTGCTAATCCGACCGAGGATTTAACCCGGACAAGAAGTGAGCATGCCAACCACTGTGCTAATCCGACCGAGGATTTAACCCGGACAAGAAGTGAGCATGCCAACCACTGTGCTAATCCGACGGAGGATCTAAACCGCATGAGAAGCGAGCGGCGTGCCAACCACTGTGCTAATCCGACCGAGGATCTAACCCGGGTAAAAAGCGAGCGTGCCAAACACTGTGCTAATCCAACACGTTTCGCAATTGAGCCAAAGTAGAGTAGACGTCGTGATAGCACAGTGGACGCGCGTTCGGCTCAGGTGCGAAAGGCCCGGAGTTACGATTGTGCCCTTAGGCAAGGCATTTAAATTCCACGTTGCCTCTTCTCTCTCCCTCGTGGCGATGGATTCCATCAGGAATGAGGTCTCGAGAGTGATTAATATAAGTTGTAAGAACTTGTTTCGCAATCGAGCTAAAATAAATTTGTATAAACTAAACTAATGCATACAGGATTTATAGATGTGTGTTTTATATGTTCTTTTTATGTGTTTCTCTTGAGATCAGTCACTGTGTATGTAACTCTTCAGAAACGGAGGAATAAAAGCTAATATATAGCTTGACGTTCTGGCCCCGAGGTTATAAAACTTTTCCTAGATCTCAAACTCAAGCTCAAGTGGATTGGTTGATTCTGAGTGTTACTGTCAGGTGAACCAATCAGACGATTGAGACTGAGTTTTGAGATTGGAGAAAAGTTTTATAACCCCCAGGCCTGGTGTGGGCCGTTATCTAATGTTGCTAAAACCTGTCGCCACATCACACTGCATGTTGTTATCATTAAGAAACGCAACATATATGGAACATAATGTGTAACATTTTAATAGGTTGTAAAATCGTGCTAGCTCTTGCGCAGCATAATTATTACACGTTATATAATTCACATAATGAAATATTTAATTTTTGGTTCAGTGAATGTGATGTTTCAAACTATGGGATGGGGTTTACAATTTTCTCCTGCATTCAATGCGCTTGTACTGTTGTTTTATCCAACGAAATGTCACAAGACAAATAGTGTGTGGGTGTCTTAAGTGGAGTGGGTGTCCTACAATGTTGACGATTAAAATGACCCGATTAAATAACGAAAATAGAGCATGGATTTTAGGAATGTTGGAATACAGACATTCTCAAAATCACATGACATGATATACGTAAACGTCACTTGCGCGACATATTTATTACGTCGGAAACAATATCGTGTTTAGTCATAGAAAATCATGGGAGGCCAAGTCGCAGTACAGTACCCAATCAATTGATGATAAATAGCGAAGGCCACAAAGGTCTTTCGTAGACAAACGTTCCGTGTAATGCCTTGTTGTTAGGCACTGTCCGGCGGCTACCTGCGTTGTAGTATGACGTGTAGTCCAGTGGATGACCTCATCACAATATCCGGTTGCAACTGTGCTTTGTGACCCTTAGTTGGCAGTACACGGAATCTACAAATATCAGAAATGTATCGTTCGAGCTTAGTACCGTGTTATTTACTTAGTGCTGATCATTTCCCCTCCCACAAATCTGATGTATGCGGATATTTACTTTTAGACTCATTTCATCGGCCGAACTCTTGTGTTTATTTTGCTTTCAGTATTTTATTTACATGATTTTATGGCAGTTTCTAGTAATTTCATGTCAAGACCAGCAACTTCCACGTCCTATTCTATCATCATGATAAGCCAGTTGTCATTTTTGTTGTGCACCTACCAAATGCTTAAAGCGACACTATATGGTAAAAACATAATTCAGATATAGTGTCGCTTTAAGTTGTAAATATCATCCGGACACCATCTGTTTTCGAATTTGTTTGCAAATGACGTCATCGCTGTCAGTAGCAGGCTCTTGGATTACTATGGTAGACGCTAAAACTGTCAAACACGAAAATGAGCAAAACACCTTTTATTTCGAAATTATGTTGATGTTTTTCGCGTTTCCCAAATGCAAGAATGATCACTTTACATAGTTATATTATTTCATCTACTGTAAAAGAAACTGATTAGTAGAAACTCTCATTTGAACCTTGGGTGACCGAATACCGGTACGCCCATGGTACACACACACGCACGCACACACACGCACGCACCCACGCACACATTTATATATAGTCAGTCAAGTCAGTCTCAGTCACTCTCAGTCAGTCAAGTCAGTCTCAGTCAGTCTCAGTCAGTCTCAGTCAGTCAAGTCAGTCTCAGTCAGTCTCAGTCAGTCAGTCAGTCTCAGTCAGTCAGTCAGTCAGTCAGTCAGTCAGTCAGTCAGTCAGTCAGTCAGTCAGTCAGTCAGTCAGTCAGTCAGTCAGTCAGTCAGTCAGTCAGTCAGTCAGTCAGTCAGTCTCAGTCAGTCAGTCAGTCAGTCTCAGTCATTCAAGTCAGTCAGTCTCAGTCAGTCTCAGTCAGTCAGTCTGTCAGTCAGTCAGTCAGTCAGTCAGTCAGTCAGTCAGTCAGTCAGTCAGTCAGTCGTCAGTCAGTCAGTCAGTCAGTCAGTCAGTCAGTCAGTCAGTCAGTCAGTCAGTCAGTCAGTCAGTCAGTCAGTCAGTCAGTCAGTCAGTCAGTCAGTCAGTCAGTCAGTCAGTCAGTCAGTCAGTCAGTCAGTCAGTCAGTCAGTCTCAGTCAGTCAGTCAGTCAGTCAGTCAGTCAGTCAGTCAGTCAGTCAGTCAGTCAGTCAGTCAGTCGGTCAGTCAGTCGGTCAGTCACAGTCAGTCAGTCGGTCAGTCACAGTCAGTCAGTCGGTCAGTCACAGTCAGTCGGTCAGTCACAGTCAGTCGGTCAGTCACAGTCAGTCGGTCAGTCACAGTCAGTCGGTCAGTCACAGTCAGTCGGTCAGTCACAGTCAGTCGGTCAGTCACAGTCAGTCGGTCAGTCACAGTCAGTCGGTCAGTCACAGTCAGTCGGTCAGTCACAGTCAGTCGGTCAGTCACAGTCAGTCAGTCAGTCACAGTCAGTCGGTCAGTCACAGTCAGTCGGTCAGTCACAGTCAGTCGGTCAGTCACAGTCAGTCGGTCAGTCACAGTCAGTCGGTCAGTCACAGTCAGTCGGTCAGTCACAGTCAGTCGGTCAGTCACAGTCAGTCGGTCAGTCACAGTCAGCGGTCAGTCAGTCAGTCAGTCAGTCAGTGTCAGTCGGTCAGTCACAGTCAGTCAGTCGGTCAGTCACAGTCAGTCGGTCAGTCACAGTCAGTCGGTCAGTCACAGTCAGTCGGTCAGTCACAGTCAGTCGGTCAGTCACAGTCAGTCAGTCGGTCAGTCACAGTCAGTCGGTCAGTCACAGTCAGTCGGTCAGTCACAGTCAGTCGGTCAGTCACAGTCAGTCGGTCAGTCACAGTCAGTCGGTCAGTCACAGTCAGTCGGTCAGTCACAGTCAGTCGGTCAGTCACAGTCAGTCAGTCAGTCACAGTCAGTCGGTCAGTCACAGTCAGTCACAGTCAGTCGGTCAGTCACAGTCAGTCGGTCAGTCACAGTCAGTCGGTCAGTCAGTCAGTCAGTCAGTCACAGTCAGTCGGTCAGTCACAGTCGTCAGTCAGTCAGTCAGTCAGTCAGTCAGTCAGTCAGTCAGTCAGTCAGTCAGTCAGTCAGTCAGTCAGTCAGTCAGTCAGTCAGTCAGTCAGTCAGTCAGTCAGTCAGTCAGTCAGTCAGTCAGTCAGTCAGTCAGTCAGTCAGTCAGTCAGTCAGTCAGTCAGTCAGTCAGTCAGTCAGTCAGTCAGTCAGTCACATATATGCACAATTATGCACAATTAAACACAATGACTGATAATGGCAAGAAAAGAAAGGAAACAAGCTTAAAATGGCATAAATTAAACGAAAGCACTACAATAAATACATGCAACCGACAATTCCTCCAACTATGCCCACCCCCCCCACCACGCCATAA
Organism: Archivesica marissinica; assembly: GCA_014843695.1. Classification (NCBI taxonomy): domain Eukaryota; kingdom Metazoa; phylum Mollusca; class Bivalvia; order Venerida; family Vesicomyidae; genus Archivesica; species Archivesica marissinica. The sequence continues at coordinate 54,108,499 of CM026392.1, forward strand.
CCTGTACTACAATATGGAACAATTCAGACCAATGAAAACTATTATATTATTAATACGTCACCATTTGAACCAATGAAAACTAGTGTATATTTGATATGCAACAATTTGAACCAATGAAAGGTATTGTATATTTGATATGCCAACATTTGAACCAATGAAAACGGTTGAATAATTGATATGCAACCATTTGAACCAATGAAAACTGTTGTATAATCGATATGCCACCATTTGAACCAATGGAAACTGTTGAATAATTGATATGCAGCCTTTTGAACCAATGGAAACTAGTGTATGATTGATATGCAACAATTTGAACCAATGAAAACTATTGCATAATTGATATGCCACCATTTGAACCAATGAAAACTATTGTATAATCGATATGCCACCATTTGAACCAATGGAAACTGCTGTATAATTGATATGCAACCATTTGAACCAATGAAATCTATTGTATAATTGATATTGAAAATTATTTATAATTGATATGCAACCATTTTGGACCACTGAAAAATATTGTATAATTGATATTGAAAATTAGCTATTATCGATATGCAACCATTTGGACCAATGCAAACTATTGTATAATTGATATGCAACCATTTGGACCAATGCAAACTATTGTATAATTGATATGCCACTATGTGAACCAATGAATACTAGTGTATGATTGATATCAAACAATTTGAACCAATGAAAACTGTTTTTTAATTGATATGCAACGCTTTGAACCAATGAAAACTATTGTATGATTGATATGCCACCCTTTGAACCAATGAAAACTATTGTATAATTGATATGCCAACATTTGAACCAATGAAAACTATTGTATGATTGATATGCCACCCTTTGAACCAATGAAAACTATTGTATAATTGATATGCCACCCTTTGAACCAATGAAAACTATTGTATACTTGATATGCCACCCTTTGAACCAATGAAAACTATTGTATAATTGATATGCCACCATTTGAACCAATGAAAACTATTGTATAATTGATACACAACCATTTTAACCAATGAAAACTATTGTATAATTGATATGCCAACATTTGAACCAATGGAAACTATTGAATAATTGATATGCCACCATTTGAACCAATGATAACTGTTGTTTAATTGATATGCCACCATTTGAACCAATGAAAACTATTGTATAATTGATATGCAACCATTTGAACCAATTAAATCTATTGTATAATTGATATGCCACCATTTGAACCAATTAAAACTATTGTATAATTGATATGCCACCATTTGAAACAATGAAAACTATTGTATAATTGATATGCCACCATTTGAACCAATGAAAACTATTGTATAATTGATATGCCACCATTTGAGCCAATGAAAACTATTGCATAATTGATATGCCACCCTTTGAACCAATGGAAACTATTGTATAATTGATATGCCACCCTTTGAACCAATGGAAACTATTGCATAATTGATATGCCACCCTTTGAACCAATGAAAACTAGTGTATCATTGATATGCAACCATTTGAACCAATGATAACTGTTGAATAATTGATATGCAATCTTTTGAACCAATGGAAACTATTGTATAATTGATATGCAACCATTTGAACCAATTAAATCTATTGTATAATTGATATGCCACCATTTGAACCAATGAAAACTATTGTATAATTGATATGCCACCATTTGAACCAATGAAAACTATTGTATAATTGATATGCAGCCTTTTGAACCAATGGAAACTATTGTATAATTGATATGCAGCCTTTTGAACCAATGGAAACTATTGTATAATTGATATGCAACCATTTGAACCAATGGAAACTATTGTATAATTGATATGCAGCCTTTTGAACCAATGGAAACTATTGTATAATTGATATGCAACCATTTGAACCAATGGAAACTATTGTATAATTGATATGCAACCATTTGAACCAATGGAAACTATTGTATAATTGATATGCAACCATTTAAACAATGGAAACTATTGTATAATTGATATGCAGCCTTTCGAACCAATGGAAACTATTGTATAATTGATATGCCACCCTTTGAACCAATGAAAACTATTGAATAATTGATATGCAACCATTTGAACCAATGGAAACTATTGCATAATCGATATGCAACCATTTGAACCAATGGTAACTAGTGTATGATTGATATCCAACCATTTGAACCAATGAAAACTATTGTATTATTGATATGCCACCATTTGAACCAATGAAATATATTGTATAATTGATATGCCACCATTTGAACCAATGAAATCTATTGTATAATTGATATTGAAAATTATTTATAATTGATATGCAACCATTTTGGACCACTGAAAAATATTGTGTTGTAATATTGTATGATTGATATGACAACTCAGTCATATAGTACAGAGGTTCTCCAGGGGCCGAGTTGTTCATATTGTGACTTCGATTCGCTTGCCCAATCCGGATGCCATGCCAATAAGCTATCCAGCTACATATGCAATGACATACTATATGTACTTACCGTCTCACGAGCATCGCCAACGTAATCTTGATTTCATTCATGGCGAACACCTGCCCAATACAGTTTCTGAAATAGTTCATCAGGATCTGCACTTTTTTCAAGTAATATAACCATTTTTAGAAACAAAATCACCCATTTTGATAAATGAACTGATCCAAATGTAATTTTGTTATTAATTTATTGGTCTGAAAATATCATGGACCAGTCCATGTCAGTTACTTGGGGTTGAATGGGTTAATCACTCTCGAGACCTCTTCCTGATGGAATCCAGCGCCACTAGGGAGAGAGAAGATGCAATGTGGAATTTAAATACCTTGCCTAAGGACACAATCGTAACGGCTGCAATGGGGGCGCGGACCCCGGGCCATTCGCACATGTAGCGAACGCGCTACCACTGCGCTATCACGACTTCCGGAAACCAAATGTAGATTTCAATTTATTACTGTAAGATAGAATTTTATTTCATCAAGTGATCACTGACATTTGTATGTCCACGATTGGCATTACTAAACACTACACGTTTTTGCAATAAAAAAATCCAACCGTTTAAACATTTTTCGACACCCCCCAGTCTGACCCTAATACAATTAACAATATTTCAGATGGGACGTTAAACAGAGGTCTCGTGTCGGAGCTGTACACCGTGCAGGTAAAGGAACCAGAGGAGACTCTGGAATGGGTCACAACACACAGAATTAAACATTTTTCGATTCCCCTGTCTGACCCTAATACAATTAACAGTATTTCAGGTGGGACTTTAAACAGAGGTCTCGTGTCGGAGCTGTACACCGTGCAGGTAAAGGAACCAGAGGAGACTCTGGAATGGGTCTCAACACACAACATTTTTACTGTACTTGAACATTGTTATATAATCGTGGAGTCTTACAGTTTCGTTCATCACGGCTTCGTTTCTCAGTAACACATTGTAATAGCAAAGCACATACTGTGCGTACATCACTTTTAACACGGTCACGACTTCGTTTCTCAGTAACATATTGTACTAGCAAAGCACGTAATGTGCGTACACCACTTTTAGCAAGGTTATGTTCTCCCAGAATCTCTAGAAAAATCATCTATCTAATGTAGAACTATTATTTTTGCTGTGGTGGGTCTGTGGAGGAGGTGGGGTGGGTTCATCTGAATAAATACAACACGAGTCTTTAAAAAGATATTTAATCAAGTGTGTATTCAATTCTTTGGCACGTACGTACGTGTATTTAATAACTTTTCTCTCACTACCACCATGTACAAGAACTACCTTAACTGTTGGTTAATTCTATACTATACACTATACTATACACGGATCGGTGGTCCAGTGGTCAACACGCTGGACTTGTAATCCAGGGGTCGCAGGTTCGTTCCCAGGATATGCCATACTATGACTCGTATATCTTTCGGATAAGACTTTTAAACCGAGGCCTCGTGTCGGTGCTTTACACCGTGCACGTAAAAGAACCAGAGGAGACTCTTGAATGGGCCTCTGTCTGTATCATTGCTCTATCCTCCAAAAATCTAAAATGACTAATCTCTTCATGAGGCGTCGCTCATATGGACAACAGGTAGCGACGATAAATAAACGTAAAACACACACTATATAATAGTTAACCAAGCATTCGTGTGACAGCACAGGCTATTCACGTTCATCCGGTTTACCACGTTCATCCGGTTTACCACGTGCATCCGGTTTACCACGTGCATCCGGTTTACCACGTGCATCCGGTTTACCACGTGCATCCGGTTTACCACGTGCATCCGGTTTACCTTGTTCCCGCCGAGAATGGTATGAATCCATATGTGTCAGTCTCGTCCCTGTGTTCAATGTCAAACCGCGCCACATTAAACTCCTATAATAAATAATGTCCACACTTTGGAGTCAACTGATTTTTCAAACAAGAAAGAAGTTAACATTGCACGACACATTCCCCTCACAATGGTGTCCAGGCCCGTAGCCACACTGAAGCACACCGAGGCAGCAGCCTCGTTTAAAATTCCCAGCCAAAAAAATAATTAAATTAAAATAAAAATTAAATAAATAAAATGAAAAAAATATAAAATGTTGATCGCTAGAGAGCTGGCTGGTCAGTATATAATTATACGTCTAAAATCAGAAAACGCTTCTATACCCCAACAATTATTAGGGGGAACATGCTCCCGACCCCCCTAGATTGCCTCGGTTGAAACTTGCTTCTGGCTACGGTACTGGTTTCGATAAAATTAATGCGGTGTAGGTTTGGAATTAGTATGTGTCCAAACATATAATTCTCAGTCATACATGTATACATATATTATTTATACTTGACTATGTTTATTCAAAAAAAAATAATATAATGCTTACTATTTCTATTTACTAATACTATTTAATTTACATATTTATGAAGAGTGTACACTTTGTATTATATATTATGCGAAATATAAATAACGGAAGAATGCGGTTTCACATATATAAATATGCTACATCAGCATACATATATACATTGTATTAATAATTAATGTGTATGCGATTTAGCATGGAAATACAATGTACTAAATAAAAGCCGCTATTTTATGTTAGTACATTACAGACGGATCTGTAGTCCAGTGGTAACACGCTGGTGTGGTAATCCATGCATCGCAGGTTCGATTCCCCCGTCTGACCCTAACAAAATTAACAGTCTTTCAGATGAGATGGGACTTTAAACTGAGGTATCGTGTCGGTGCTGTGCACCGTGCACGTAAAAGGCCCAGATGAGACTCTGGAATGGGTCTCTATCTGTATCATTGCACTATCCTCCAAAAATCTAAAATGACTAATCTCTTCAGGAGGCGTCACTTATATGGGCAACCGGTAGCGACGATAAATAAACGTATAGCGCATTAGTAATTAACATAATTATTATATGTTGATAGAGAACTAAAAAATGGAATTAAAATAAAAATACTACACCTCAGGATTTTCCCAAATGTCTGGATTATGGTGAATCGTGTGTATGTTAATATCGATCCGCGGTCCTGGTGGAATCTCAATGCCGTCTATGACGATTGGTTTAGAATGTTTCCTGCCAATCTGAGGAACTGGACTGTAAAACCGCAACACCTCCTTTATGAAGAGCGGTAGATATTTGAACTTGAAGAGTTGATTCCTGCAACATTTTGTTATTATTATTATTGTTTTACATTCAGTGTATGTGTGGCTACTGGTATTGTATCTGTAAATGCTGATATTGTATTTATAATTGTTGGTATATTAACCGTTTATGTGGCCTAGTAGCTAAGGCGTTCGTCTACGGAGCGAGAGGTCGCAGGTTAAACCTGGGCAGGGGTTCATTCTGATATGGCCGGTTGGTGAGCCAGACACATGACATTCAAGGATCGGATTCTGGAAGTACAATCTTTCAAGTGGGACTAGACATCGAGGTCTCATGTATCAGTGTGGAACGATCTAACTTGATACAGATAACTAAACATGTCAATACATGTAATATTGTATCATATATCCAGTGTTACAATCTTAAAGTTACTCGCCATGTTATTGCTGTATTTTCTTCGAGAACATCGGTTACATCTGCGTATACTCTTTCCTGTTCTTCCGGATTCTGTCCTAGTGCATAGATTGCCCAACTGATGGCGGAAGCGGTGGTGTCATGACCTTAAAAGCGTCGAACAAAGGAATAATAATAACACTAACTAATAACAAATGTGTGTACAGGTGTACGCAAACAATTAAGGATGGCTGATTCCGAATTAATCTTCGCTTTACCATCTTAATCAATTACGGTTTACGTAACTGAGTTCGTTATTAATTAAATATTGTTTTGTTCCGATAATTTGCAGTGATACAGACAGAAACCCATTCCAGAGCCTCCTCTGGTTCTTTTACGACGACGTAAAGCACCGACACGAGACATCGGTTTAAAGTCCCAACCGAAAGACTGTTAATTCTATTAGGGTCAGACGGGGGATCGAACCTGCGATCCCTGGATTACCAGTCCAGCGTGTTAACCACTGGACTACAGATCCGTGCATCAACAATTGACAATAAAATTGAATACACTTTCGTGTCATCTGGTTACACAGAGCATGTACCTTCAAACGTAAATGTGTCCACTTCATCCTGTATCTCCTGTCTTGATAAGCCATGCCCATGTTCATCGCGCGCAGTCAGCAAAATGTCAAGGAAGTCTAACATTTTCTTGCCTTTAGTGATGTCAGGTTGTGCGTCCTGCATTTTAATAAAATTGTTTTCAATGATATTTATACATTCAGCTTGTGAAAAAGATCGAAACTTAATAACTATATAATGAAAGTGAAATTATTAGGATACATTATTTTTGGCCACACCCCATACACGCCGGTTCATCAATTGGTGTTTAGTTTAAACATATTTTATTTCCCAATATAATACATATTGAACAATGCATACACCACGCATAATCAGAATACAGAAACAGGATTAGAATGGAAGACAGAGTCACAATTGGTGTTTTGTGCTTAATGTGAATAGTCGTTACAGCGGAACTGTATTGAATGCGATTGAAAGAGCCGATGTGAAGTTTATCAGATTATCGTTTTCTGTTGTATTATCATATCACAGGAATTACATTAGGTTGTATCTGGTTACATATACAGGGTGAAACATAAAATAGTGACGTTCCGCCGTAATTTATAAACTGACTAATTCCTTGTCTTTCGTAAAGTATTTTTTACGTGGCAGAATCCTGGGTATAATCGCGTTTGGCATAATGAATCCTTCGGAAGGTTCTCTGAAATCCGTCATGTACTAGACATATATTATAATAGCGGTGAATGCGATGATATTAATACCTGTTATTCTTTTAGACTGACCAATTATCGCGGAGGTCTATGAGACACCTGTAACACGTCCAGAAGGAAACACTAAGTCTTATAGAATGTTGATATTACCAACCTATCAAATTTCGAAATTTAGGTTTATTAATTTCCAGTTAATCAATATCAACATAGATAAACTATAATTGATAGTACTGAGACGATATTGCACATTTTGTTAAATAAAGTTTGATTATTGGGAATGGCCGTTTTCTAATGTTGGTTATAACTTGTGGCCCGACAATTTTGCTATGTTACACAAATGTATATTTGTGCCTTATAATATGTTAACTTATTTCACATCTGGTTCATGCTCGTATGTAATATTGTATAGTCGAATGTATTAGAGTGGTGGAACTTATGCTCGGCGTATTCCTATGCTCGGCATATTTTTTCCATTTACATCCGTATTTAAAATATTTAAATAGTTTTAACCTATTTTCGCTGACAGAGGTGAAGCATGGTTTAATAACATTCCGTTGTGCGTACCGGTAGCCTAATGCAACTGTCACCTGACTGGTTCAGTAGCCGAATATAAACACATAACTTGTTGGGAATTTTTTTTCCACGGAAATGTGCGGTTTATGAGCATTTCAGGTGGTTATCCGGATTGGGAAAAAAATGTACAAATAACCAAAAAAAAGTTTCTTATGAGATGAAATATTGTTAGTTATTGATGTTACTAAGTCAAAATAATATATTCAACATTTACCCATGCATAAATAAAAAAATTCATGTACGCCGTGCGTAGGTGCCCTAAATATCTAGTTCCCCATGGAAACAGGTGCCGTTGCGATAGTTGTATTTAGGCGCATGGTTACGTAATGAAGCTAATATTTTCAACAACAATTTTATGAAAGTTGTGTTCACGACTTAAGAAAATAATATACGGCAAGTGCATTTAACTTTTTAAATAGGCCATGATATGTAGGATTTACGCCGAGCATAGGTTCCACCACTCTAAATGTAGGATTTACGCCGTGCATAGGTTCCACCACTCTACATGTAGGATTCACACCGTGCATAGGTTCCACCACTCTACATGTAGGATTTACGCCATGCATAGGTTCCACCACTCTACATGTAGGATTTACGCCGTGCATAGGTTCCACCACTCTACATGTAGGATTTACGCCGTGCATAGGTTCCACCACTCTACATGTAGGATTTACGCCGTGCATAGGTTCCACCACTCTACAGTAGGATTTCGCCGTGCATAGGTTCCACCACTCTACATGTAGGATTCACGCCGTGCATAGGTTCCACCACTCTACATGTAGGATTTACGCCGTGCATAGGTTCCACCACTCTACATGTAGGATTTACGCCGTGCATAGGTTCCACCACTCTACATGTAGGATTTACGCCGTGCATAGGTTCCACCACTCTACATGTAGGATTTACGCCGTGCATAGGTTCCACCACTCTACATGTAGGATTTACGCCGTGCATAGGTTCCACCACTCTACATGTAGGATTTACGCCGAGCATAGGTTCCACCACTCTACATGTAGGATTTACACCGTGCATAGGTTCCACCACTCTACATATGCATTAAAATATGGTTAAATCCGACATGAGAAACAAGGAAAGACGTTGTGTAATATGCAGCAATCATTGTGTTTTCTTGTTCATTATGATTGTTGGAAATGTAGGGACCTGCGTGGTCGAGTGGTAGGTTCCTCTGTGGTCGAGTGGCATGGACCTCCGTGGTCGAGTGGCATGGACCTCCGTGGTCGAGTGGCAGGGACATCCGTGGTCGAGTGGTATGGACATCCGTGGTCGAATGGTATGGACATCCGTGGTCGAATGGTATGGACATCCGTGGTCGAGTGGTATGGACCTCCGTGGTCGAATGATATGGACATCCGTGGTCGAGTGGTATGGACATCCGTGGTCGAGTGTTATGGACCTACGTGGTCAAGTGGTATGGACCTCCGTCGTCGAGTGGTAGGGACCTACGTGGTCGAGTGGTATGGACCTCCGTCGTCGAGTGGCAGGGATATCCGTGGTCGAGTGGTAGGTTCCTCCGTGGTCGAGTGGTAGGGACCCCCGTGGTCGAGTGGGATGGACCTCCGTGGTCGAGTGGCTAAGGTCGTTGATTAGCTACAAATCACTTGCTCGTTACCACTGTAGGTTCGAACCACACCAATGTAATATGAAATTGTACTCATTAGTAACTCTCCGCCCGATTTTTTGCCGCTTAAATTTGCTTTGTTACCAGCATTTTTTGTCGTTTTTGTATGAGTCCTCCGGTGAATTCATGTAGCACTTGCACTAGACGCTTGTGTTCTCGACCCAGTGGAAGCAAGTTGAAGACGGTATCAAACAGATACAGTGGTTTCCTGTAACACAAATAAAACACTTATATATAAAGCGGTCGAGACGATAACAAGCCAAGTCATAGTTGTTTATACAGTCTACATCCGTTATGTCAAAGTCAGTTATGTCGAAGTCGGATCAAAGTCCCGTTTCAGACACTATCATTTTACATATAACTGGCCCCGTTTATATTGAATTTCGTTAAGTCAAACTTCGGTTATGTCGAAGTATTTTGTCCGGTCCGACGGAATTCGACATAACATATGCAGACTGTAGACGGTTTAACACCGACAGCTTAGGTCATATGTCGACTCTCCAGCTGTTATCGACAGAGGAATACCAGGCTAGAACCACCGAACTTCCGCAACCACGACTCCAGCTGTTATCGACAGAGGAATACCAGGGTAGAACCACCGATCTTCCGCAACCAAGATGGATAGCTTCCTCCCACAAACTGATTCGACATCCTCAGTGTGATTCGAATCTACAGCGGTGAGTGGCAAGTGATTGGAACGTAGTAACCATTCGACCACAGAGGAAGGCCCCGGGGCTTTCATTTGTAGAAGAACAATGAGAGACATTTGTCAGTTACTGCCCCTGAATACTCTCTAAAAGTAGATAGGTCCTATTAAGTGTTTTCCTCTGTTTTTATCCCTGTTTTCATTGCACCACATGCTAGCAATTTTATTCCACTTTCTCTTCTTATTATTACTAAATGACTATAGCTCGACAGATTTCCTACAGTATATGCAATGGGTACTTATTTGTAAAATAATGTTATCAGTTAATTAACACGATTTTGATATAATCACATTTATCATACCGCAACATATTGTTAGGGAACAACAGTAAAAACAAAGGATTCCAACTAAAAGGACATATTTACATTTTGGGATCAACCAGACTATATCTGCCAAAGGAGGTAATAGAAAATTAGAGATGTCTCTCATGGGCTAGATATTGAAGATGAACAATACCGACAGCATACGCTAGATATTGAAGATGAACAATACCTACAGCATACGCTAGATATTGAAGATGAGCAATATGTATATCATAGGTTTGGCGCTAGATATTGAAGATGAACAATACGTACACCATACGCTCCCACACGATTGATGCGATTCGCTGAAGAGCTTTAATGTAGTTGTGTCTGAAAATATAAAGTGCTCCAAGAACGAAGGTTCAGGGCTTCAAACATGTATGAAACCGCGTATATGATGTTTGTTGAAATACTCAGTATTTGAGGCAAATATTTGGAAACAAATTATACCATATAATAGGAATTTGTGTTTTCACAGAAGTAGTGTCGCTTTAAGATTAAACTTTATTTATTTTACAACGATTGCGAAGCAAGTTTTAATACCTTATATTAATCACTCTCGTTGGCGCGGATGAAAGCGTTAGTGTGGTCATTCGTGTGGTAGGAAACCGGAGTACCCGGAGAAAACGCACCTGTCCGATCTGGCGTATAATTATGTCGACAGATTAGTTTGATTCATTACCATTTAACTCTTTCAACACCAAGTAACTGACATGGACTGGTCCATGATATTCTTAGACCAATAAATGAATAAGAAAATTACATTCGGACCAGTTCATTTATCAAGGTGGGTAATTTTGTCTAAAATTAGTAATACTACTTGCAAAAAGTGCAGATCCTGATGAGACGGCTCGTCACGAGCTGGCTCATCTGGATCTACACTTTTTGTAAGCCTATATAGAGGTCTGTGGTGTTGAAAGGGTTAACGCTTGTACTTCGGTAATTAAAACAGAATCGAAAATACATGGAAGCCTTTGTATGATACTGTATCCGCTTCGTAACCCAACGACTTGAGTTCGAACCCAGTTGCAGGTTCGATCCCCCGTCTGACTATAATAAAATTAACAGTCTTTCAGTTGAGACTTTAAACCGAGGTTTCGTGTCGGTGCTTTACACCGTGCACATAAAAGAACCAGAGGAGACTCTGGAACTATCCTCCAACAATCTAAAATGACTAATCTCTTCATGACGCGTCGCTCAAATGGGCAACAGGTAGCGACGATAAATAAACGTAAAACACGCTCTCCTCATAGAGTAAATAAAATGTGTACACCTACCCTTCATTCTCCTGCATGCAACCCTCGTACGACAGGGAACACTTTAACATAGTATCCAGTGTTGCTCTACACACAAATGGGAACATATCTATAGAGTTACTGCCCTTTGATGCTTGATCTAACTTATCCTGTAAAAAATCAAGACAATAATTATCTTAAAGCGACATTATATCGCAAAAAGCCAAAAATAAATGCATTGTTCACGTATAAATGCATTCCTACTACAAATTCTTCCGAATACATTCGAACACAAATAATGAATCAATAAACAGTGCGTTTGTGGTCTACAAACTTTCAAAAGTGAATGTACATACACGCTCCTGAATTGACATTTCTTTGTCATTATAGTCAATACTAAGCGCTTAATAATAAATTCAATTAAGATTAGTCTACACATAAATATGCATAGGCACATATGTGAGATAAATCTGTACCATCAATCTCGTTATTCGGGATACACAGGTTGTATTACACAGTATGTCGACCCTGTTTACATTATTTTGTTATGTCAACAAACCGCGTATACGACGCTTGTTTATTAGTTGAAATACTCAGTTTTTGAGGCGAATATTTGGAAAATAATTATACATTCTGCATAGATTTGCGTTTTCACCGATGTAGTGTCGCCTTAATAATCATAATAATTACTGAGATCCGGAAAACCAGCTTTCATCTTTGATCACAATTTTCCATTCACAGCATTGTTTAAATTGTGCGATAGTGCTTTTGTGGGTTAACGGCGCACCCACAGCGTATGCCAACTCTCCAGCTAATATTGGTGGATAAAGACCCCGGATGCACCCGATAGGTTATCCCTTATGTATAAAATTCATAATGATCTTGTTGCTATTCCCATTGAAAATTACCTAGTTTCCCCTCTCCCGTCCTGCTCGCCATTGCCATTCCTTAAGCTATAGGTTAATTACAGCAACTACAGACTACTACAAGTTTTCCTTTTTTCCAAGAACAATCTACCATTGGAACCACCTCCCTCCTGACATTGTCCATCTCCCTACCATAGAGCACTTTAATACGACAGTTTGCCATATTGAACATGCCAGTCCCGAGTTGTTCTGCGCATCTGCTTTTAAACGTTTACCACAACTTATTTTCATACCTTCTTAAATTATACTTTTAACTACTCATACTTTTAACTTCTTTGCGGTTTTTGACGCGCAACATGTCTACGTCCCCGCGAGGGGTTAGACATTAGCGGAAGATAGATAGATAGATAGATAGATAGATAGATAGATAGATAGATAGATAGATAGATAGATAGATAGATAGATAGATAGATAGATAGATAGATAGATAGATAGATAGATAGATAGATAGATAGATAGATAGATAGATAGATAGATAGGATAGATAGATAGTAAATAGATAGATAGATAGATAGATAGAATAGATAGATAGATAGATAGATAGATAGGATAGATAGATAGATAGATAGATAGATAGATATATAGTAGATAGATAGATAGATAGATAGATAGATAGATAGATAGATAGATAGATAGAAGATAGATGTAGATAGATGATAGATAGATAGATAGATAGATAGATAGATAGGATAGATAGATAGATAGATAGATAGATAGATAGATAGATAGATGATAGATAGATAGATAGATAGATGATAGATAGATAGATAGATAATAGATAGTAGATAGATAGATAGATAGATAGATAGATAGATAGATAGATAGATAATAGATAGTAGATATAGATAGATAGATAGATGATAGATAGTAGATAGATAGATAGATATAGATAGATAGATAGATAGATAGATAGATAGATAGATAATAGATAGATAGATAGATAGATATAGATAGATAGATAGATAGATAGATAGATAGATAGATAGATAGATAGATAGATAGATAGATAGATAGATAGATAGATAGATGATAGATAGATAGATAGATAGATAGATAGATAGATAGATAGATAGATAGATAGATAGATAGATAGATAGATAGATAGATAGATAGATAGATAGATAGATAGATAGATAGATAGATAGATAGATAGATAGATAGATAGATAGATAGATAGATAGATAGATAGATAGATAGATAGATAGATAGATAGATAGATAGATAGATAGATAGATAGATAGATAGATAGATAGATAGATAGATAGATAGATAGATAGATAGATAGATAGATAGATAGATAGATAGATAGATAGATAGATAGATAGATAGATAGATAGATAGATAGATAGATAGATAGATAGATAGATAGATAGATAGATAGATAGATAGATAGATAGATAGATAGATAGATAGATAGATAGATAGATAGATAGATAGATAGATAGATAGATAGATAGATAGATAGATAGATAGATAGATAGATAGATAGATAGATAGATAGATAGATAGATAGATAGATAGATAGATAGATAGATAGATAGATAGATAGATAGATAGATAGATAGATAGATAGATAGATAGATAGATAGATGCCCCTCCGAGTATTATTTCCGATCCGGACATGTACCCAGTTAGAACCACCGACCTTCCGCAAGCCAACTTGATAGCTTCCTCTCTTGAAATAATTCGACACCCCGTGGGATTCGATTCTGCAGCGCTGAGGGGCACGTGATTAAGTCAACAACCTCATTCACTCGGCCAATACTTTAAGAAGCATTTATCTGACCTGGAAATATGCATCACATAACCGCATGCAAACTGTACATGTAAATTACAGCATGAGCCGGTCACAATGTTTATAAGAGGCCATGCTTTCCTGTGTGTACAACCAATTGTGCATTAAGAGGTCATTGTGTCATATAGTATACATGTGCACAACTCCTGCAGAGACGGATACGTAGTTCAATAGTTAACACGATGTACTGAGAATCCAGGTTCGATCCCCCGTCTGACCCTAATAAAATTAACAGTCTTTCAGATGGGACATTAAACCGAGGTATCGTGTCGGTGCTGTACATCGTGCACGTAAAAGAACAAGAGGAAATTCTGGAATGGGTCTCTATCTGTATCCTACTATCTTCCAAAAATCTAAAACGACTAATCTTTTCAGGAGGCGTCGCTCATATTGGCAACAGGTAGCGACGATAAATAAACGTAGAACACACATAACTCTTACTCTATCTCTAATCTATAACACTAAATGCCGGGCTTCGCGGTCACGAACAAGTCACGAATAGAGGCAATCATATTAATTTTGGATTTTGCAGCTATGAAACCGGAAAATAAAACTCACAAGAAATAGATGTGTGACGTCATTCATTATTGTGACGTATCCAGAGAGGATATCGAAGTGGAATGCCGGTGTCAGCAATCGACGGTTTCTCTCCCATTTCTTACCGTCGCTAATCAACAGCCTGAAACAGTTGAGATGTGTGAGTGTTTGATAAAAGTCGTGTGACTAAGCCGGAAACATCCGAAGTCGGAAATGTTCGGTGTCAGCATTCGGCGGTTTCTCTCCCATTTCTTACTGTTGCTAATCAACAGCCCTTCGCCTGAAACAGTTGAGATGTGAGAGTGTTTGATAAAAGTCATGTGACTAAGCTGGAAACATCCGAAGTCGGAAACATCCGAAGTCGGATATTTAGAAGTCGGAAACCTATCCGAAGTCGGAAATGTTCGGTGTCAGCATTCGGCGGTTTCTCTGCCATTTCTTACTGACGCTAATCAACAGCCCTTCGCCTGAAACAGTAGAGAGGTGTGATTGTTTGATAAAAGTCATGTGACTAAGCCGGAAACATCCGAAGTCGGAAATGTTCGGTGTCAGCATTCGGCGGTTTCTCTTCAATTTCTTACTATCGCTAATCAACAAAGCAGTTGTTGTTACATGTGTCACTACACTAATGCAAAACTCAACGGTGTCGGGAAGGGCCGTAACTAATGTTACTAGAACTTGTGTTGTATTGTATATAAAATTATGTAAAATGAATCGATTTGTATTGTATAGAGCCTCGCCTTGTATTTTTTCTCCGACTCGCCTAATAAATTAAAATTTATAAGACAGTAACCTAATATTCTATTTATCCTACATTCTGAGTGTGCACCCGACACAAACACAAACAAACTAGCCATGACAGCTACGCACTTGGTAATATGTTGCGCATTAATATTTCTATTTATATCCACGGTAAGCCCTATTAGCAAAATTTATTATTCATCAGTACCATTTTGGGCTATATCGCAGACGGGCAGTATAACCAAATCTTTCCTTGGCAAGCTCCAGCGAGTAAGTAGCAAGTACTTGGTGCTCCGTAAGAAACTGTCAACTTCATCATATAAACAGACACGGTCTGAGTGGGGGTTCGAACCAGTGACCATCACTGGTGACAGGTTACAGTGGTATATTCGTAATGGTTTCTGACAAATTCCGGCAGACGGATCTGTAGTCCAGTGATGCATGTATAATTTAAATTCCTTGCCTAAAGGCTCCAGCGGGGCTCGAACTCCGGATCTTTCGCACCTGACGCGAATGCCCTACCACTGCGCTATCAGGACATTAAAAGTGACGAGGTTTGTTGCGACATAATTGGACTTTTGATATTGTGTTGAAGTTTACAGAACAGTTGGCGATACGGACGGATCTGTAGTCCAGTGGTTAACACGTTGCACTGATAATCCAGGGGTCGCAGGTTCGATCCCCCGTTAGCCCTAATAAAATTAACAGTTTCAGATGGGACTTTAAACCGAAGTCTCGTGTAGGTGCTTTACACCGTGCACGTAAAAAACCCAGAGGAGACCCTGGAATGGGTCTCTGTCTGTATCATTACACTATCCTCCAAAAATCTAAAATGAATAATCTCATCAGGAGGCGTCGCTCATATGGGCAACCGGTAGCGACGATAAATAAACGTAAAACACACACACATTCTAACAAAGTTCCGCTGTAATGAATACCGGTACAGTGTACTTTCTGTACTTGCATGCAAATAACATGCACACGAATCTGTTGCTTTTTCTAAATGAGTAACACACGATAATCAATACATGAGTTACCTAGCCATGGTTCAAGAATTCGGTAACCATCTGTTAGTCCACGCGCTTTACGTGATTCTTGTTTTATGAGTTGTTTGAACGTATCCGGGTGACATACCCCTACAGCTGGAATTAGGCCATTCCATATACAGTACATCCGTCCACCATCTTTCATCACATCTGTACAATACTTTAGGTAGGTCGCCGAATCCTGTACCTGTATTTGTATATTTTATAATAGGTATTAAAACAATATCGTGACCTTTATACTTGCAGTCTAGCCTGTGATAACCTCGATATTTAAACATTACCGTGGCCTTGTGATCGTGTACTTTGTACATTATTATTAATATCGCTTCTCACCAATGCAACCCGTGTTCGATCCTCGGACCGGGAATTATATGAGATGGTACGGTGGTCGCCAGATCGGACAGGTGGGTTTTCTCCGGGTACTCCGGTATCTTCCCACACGAAAGACCACATTTATGATTTCATCCGCGCAAACGAGAGTGATTAATATAAGTTGTTAAAACGTGCTTCGCAATCGTTGTAAAATAAATAAAGTTAAACTTATATTAATAACTCTCGTTGTCGCGGATGGAAGTTTAAACGTGGTCATTCGTGTGGGAGGAAACCGGAGTAAACCCACCTGTCCGTTCTTGCGACCACCACACCATCTCATATAATTCACGGTCCGAGGATCAAACCCGGGTTGCATTTGTGGGAAGCGAGCGCGCTAACCACTGTGCTAATCGGACAGCCTAGTGTGTAACATAGTGACTGATGTGGCTGGCCTAAGTCAGTGGCGAGTATTTATTGGTGCCAAAGTGTAGGGAGTGTGATTTACGTTTATTTATCGTCGCTACCGGTTGCCCATATGAGCGACGCCTCCTGAAGAGATTAGTCATTTTAGATTTAGGAGGATAGTGCAATGATACAGATAGAGACCTATTCCAGAGTCTCCTCTGGTTGTTTTACGTGCACGATGTAAAGCACCGACACGAGACCTCGGTTTAAAGTCCCATCTGAAAGACTTAATTTTATTACGGTCAGATGGGGGATCGAACGTGCGATGCATGGATTACCAGTCCAGCGTGTTACCACTGGACTACTGATCCGTCTATAGGTGTAGGGACCTATATGACATAAACTAAAATAATAACAATATGACTTTATGCTTAGCCAATGTAGGAGGGATTCAGCTTAAAGCGACATTACATCGCAAAAAGCAAATAAAATGCATTTGTATAAATGCATAGCTACTATATACACATTCTTCGGAATACATTCGAACACTAACATTGAATCAATAAACAGTGTTTGTTTGGTATACAAACTTTCAAAAGTGAAAGTAGAATTTCATATAACGGTCATACGCGCTCCTGAATTGACGTTTGTTTGTCATTACTAAACACGCGATTCTTTCGATTAGAGATAATTTAACTAATAGTAGTCTACAAATAAATATGCATAGGCACACATGTGAGATATCACGGTAAATATGTACCATACCTCGTGTTATTCAGGATAAACGCGTTGTATTACGCATGAATGTCGACCCTATTTCCATTATTTTGTTATGTCAACAAACCGCGCATACGACGTTTGTTTATTTGTTGAAATACTCAGTTTTTGAGGCAAATATTTGGAAAAGAATTATAACATATAATAGTAAATTACATTCTGCAGACATTTGCGTTTTCACTGATGTAGTGTCGCTTTAAAGTCTACGGTCCCCATCAGGGGTTTGACTTATAGGAAGATAGATACGCATGTTCATACTGAATATATAAAGTTTCTAAAATGTTGCTAATCATACAATTGTAAACGTTACAAAAGAAGTATTACAAACATGTTGAGGTATACGTCCTTTTTAGCATTTCGAACCACGCTTGATTCGTTACGTTTGTGTCCATAGACAAGGCACATTCCACATTGCCTCTTCTCTCTCCCTCGGGGCGATGGATTCCATCAGGAATGAGGTCTCGAAAGTGATTAATATACGTTGTAAGAACTTGATTCACAATGGAGCTAATACTAAAACTAATATATGTGTTTATGGTAATTGTAAACCAGCGGCCAGTCACTATCGGTGATCGCTGTTTGATGTCAGTGGTCACTTTGTGTGATTTGTTTATCTGGACAAGCATACTTGCTGAAGCCGTCAGGGACCAGCCTCGTCTGACAGTGGTCATTGTGTGTCAAATGACCATGAAGCTTTGGTCAGTGTTTACGACGGCGTCTAGAAAAAACCTTACTATGACCATTTGGTCTTTTCAAATACATGTATATGTACTTATTTTGCTATCCATTTACTATCTAGCTATCTAATACATCCAGATAACATTTTAGGCCATATACATGGCAATATTGGTGTTTTGCGTTTATTTATCGTCGCCACAGGTTGCACACACTGGCGGCGCCTCATAAAGAGATTAGCAAGTTTAAGGTTTTTGGAGGATCAATGCTGCAGATAACGCCTCGTTCCAGCGGTTGGGCGTGCAAGCTACATTGAAGTTCATTTATACCTATGGGAATAATTTAGGAACGTTCCTACCAAATATCATGTCTGTGCATAGTTTCATAAAAATGTAATCGGCTGCCAAATGGGCATGGGCGAGAACAAACTGGCTAACATTATCGACAATCACATATTGAAACGGTGAACCGTTATGACAGTGACAAGATAAAACGGCGACAAGATAAAACGGCAAACAAAGGTGACATATCATGTATAGTAAAATATGCTTACCTATACATAGAGTTGCATCTTATGTGGCGAAAATATGTTATTTGAAAACATTTCAATTTCACTTATATTGACTCTTGACAATACTAGTGAAGCAGATAATTGAAACTATTTTTCAAAATGTGATACAAGCACCAAACTTGGCATATATACTCCTTAGGGGTTACGTTTGTGGGGATAAAACGCTGGCCACCTGAAATTCAAGATGGCCGCCATTTTTTCAAATGGCCGCCATTCTGACATACAAATTGCCTATTTTACCACAGAATATCAGTACAGTAACCGATTTAGTTGATCTTTGAGTAAAAACGTAGGTTTTCAAGCATGGGGAATAAAAAAAACAACAACTACAAGGAGCTTCTTTCTATCATTTCTAGCCCAAAACAGTGAAAACTGTACAAGGAACACAGCATTTGCAATGAAATGAAACAAACTTTTATTAAAAGTGATACATGTATATCTACAACATGTATATTCATCTATTCTGCATATTTTGGACAACCGACTGTAGATCTTTTTAGTAGAACATATCTCCCAAATATCATGTCCATGTACATACCGAGGGCAGTCAAACTAGTCAACGGTCATACTTTTGTTAATAAATGTGTTAAAGTCTACAAACACATTATTCCTAGAAGTTACTACATGCCATTATGTAGTATGTGGTATACAGTCTTCTTTGCCCTTCATTGTCTTTGTGCTTTAAAGCTAGATGAGTTGGAGCTGGGCCTAATTCTCACATCTGCAGCTGCATAATGCTGTACAAGTTAGACCAAAGCGGTAGCATTATCATCTTCCTACACAGCATTCTGTCTTGCACCCGCACTTGGTCAGCTGTTGACAACTATCTGCAATAGGAGGAAGTGTTGTCCAAAAGACCTGCCACAGATCACCCTTCTTTGTCCAGCCCCAGTCAGATGGACTATGTGCTTCTGGTTGGCGTAGTGTTGACTGACTCCACATGCAACCTGCCTCATAAGCTGTACGCTTGGCATGCTGAAGCAGTACTGCTCGAGTTGGACGAATGCCTTCGTAATGTCTCTGCTTCCTGGCAAACATGTCTAGTCTGGCGTCATCCACGCCCGCAGCAGTACTGGACCTGTCATACATCGTCACCACAAACTTCTCCAGGGTCTCCAGATCACCATCAGCTACTGTTGGTAGGTACTGGCTAAGTGTTGTGAAGACATTAGAAGCCTCAGGACATACATCCCAGGTTTGCCATGCAGACTTTTCCCCTTTACCATGGAATCCGGACACAACGTCGCACGGAAGAAGAGAATCCCTTTGCTTTTCTCCTGTCCTATGGAGTGATGAACGTCATGCACAGGAATCCATTTGAGATGCCCTCCTTGTCCAAAGGCCACCCACAGCTGCTGCAATCCAATCTCTTGAAGAGCTGACAGCACACTGATGGCGATGACGAGAACATCTGTGTCATTGGCTTTGACCATCAGGACTTTGCTACCCCCTTCTACTGCATTCCTGGCATGGAGGAAGATGCGTGTGTCAGCTTCTTCATGACTACAAGGAGCCAGCCTATCCGTGCTGACTGCATGGCTGCTAGTAACATCATCTTGTCTTGTCACAATGACCTTATTGGGTGTAGACATCTGTGCAATCTTCTCAGCTAGAAAGTTGAACATCTCTGTTTTAATGTCATTGTCTCTCAGGAAGTTCTGCCAGTTTCGGGGAATATTTCCCTTGCTTGTCACCCTTCGTCAGACTCCACGTCCTCGCTTGGTCCTTGTCTCTGCCTCCAAACATGATGATGAACTTTTCCTCACCATAATGTTCAGGCCAGTGCCACTGGACTTGTTTTACCACCATGACAGGTACTTGGCCTGGGTTCAGGAACGATACAGTCTCCTTGATCTTGTCCATCACATGTCTGACTGTAGCAACGCAGTGGGCTGGATCTCGAAGGAGAGGTAACAGTGATGTGATGGTGGCCTCAAATGCAGGGCTTCCCTTCTTGGAGGCATGGTGGGCTGCCCATGTCACGTTCTCTATACCATCTGTTTCATTAGTATCACCGACCTTCTCCAGCCACTCATACTCGAGTGCCAGGTGTGGTCTCAGGAGACTGGCATCTGGAACTGTCACTCTACCCTGTGGAGGAGAAGTGTTCTTCTTGGCAAAGAAGGCTGGACGGATATTGGTGTAGGAGTCAGGAAGTTCTGGAACTGTCTTAACCTTCTCTCCTCCAAACTTGAATGGTACACGCTCTTCACCTTTGTCATCATTTGTTGGATGCTGGAAAAGTGAGATGCTAGTGCGAAAATATGTTATTTGAAAACATTTCAATTTAACTTATTGACTTTTGACAATATGGTCAGACGGGGGATCGAACCGTCGATCCATGGATTACCAGTCCAACGTGTTAACTAACCATTGAACTACAGATCCATCTGTATAGTATGGCGATTCTTGGACTAGCCGAGCGAACACTAGAACATAGAAAAGAATTCATACGCTACCTCTCGACTGTGGCCGAATAACCAATGCGATGGTTTCTGCGGAATCTTTCGTAGCTTTCTGCATAATTGTATATAGTTAAATACAATGGTTGCAGCCTTACAAATAATCAGCACTATTATACCAACAAATATCGTCGTCACTAATATATCCATGTTAATCCTTGGTGTAAATCACGTGCGGTTTCTTATTTTAACATCGAACCATACAATGTCATACGCCAGATAAAATATAAAATAATCAGTGAACTACTCCCGTTGGCTGTGTCCATAACACAAGACAGGTAGAGTTCGTAATGTAGGTCATACGTATTTTCGTACTTTTAAAATAGACTTGTCCAGTAACGAGGTGTACTCACCTCTATAACTATTCAATTTAAATTAACATTTCACCTTCTTGACACGTAGCACCGGTGGCTCAGTGGTAGACACGGGAGCTCAAGGTGTTTAAGGTAGTTTCGATCCCAATCATGGTGAAAGCATTTTTTAAATTTTATTTTATTTTTACTGTTCTCTAAATCTATTTTTTTTTTCAGCAGAAATATAAAGGAAATTAATGTTTTTGTAATTTAACCTTTCTATGACAGCTACAAGGATGATTTATCATTATACAAAATCACAAACTTTTTTAATTTGTGTAAAGCGGTTTTATATGTGTATATCAGACGTGATACTCCAGTATACATCATGATTTTACATCTATTGTATATTATATTAAAAAAAAAATATTATGTAATGTGAACAAAATAAAAAAAACACATGAAATAATGGGGGAAAAATATAAAAAATATAAACAAATAATAAAGACAAACTATATAAAAAGTTCACTGTTTTAAATTGAACAAAGATTCTAATTAAAAATTAATCTTAGTAAAGATAAAACTAAGATATAAAAATGTTTCCAAGTCAAGGTATCGAACCGCTGTATGCTGGTTCAAATGGCACACACGTTAACCACTGAGCCACAGGTATCGAACCGCTGTATGCTGGTTCAAATGGCACACACACTAACCACTGAGCCACAGCACTCCCTTGTAATTATTTTGATTGGGCTAGGCCATGTTTATAAACACGTTTGTTTATAAATCGAACTTAATACCGTTGGAATATTACATTGGGCTAGGCCATGTTTATAAACACGTTTGTTTATAAATCGAACTTAATACCATTGGAACATTACATTGGGCTAGGCCATGTTTATAAACACGTTTGTTTATAAATCGAACTTAATATCGTTGGAACATTACATTGGGCTAGGCCATGTTTATAAACACGTTTGTTTATAAATCGAACTTAATATCGTTGGAACATTACATTGGGCTAGGCCATGTTTATAAACACGTTTGTTTATAAATCGAACTTAATATCGTTGGAACATTACATTGGGCTAGGCCATGTTTATAAACACGTTTGTTTATAAATCGAACTTAATATCGTTGGAACATTACATTGGGCTAGGCCATGTTTATAAACACGTTTGTTTATAAATCGAACTTAATATCGTTGGAACATTACATTGGGCTAGGCCATGTTTATAAACACGTTTGTTTATAAATCGAACTTAATATCATTGGAACATTACACTACTGTATAGGTAAGGCAATATACGATAGCTTACAGGTACTGTGATTTATTGTTTAATAGGTTATACCTGACTTACCTATAATGCAATAGTGTATGGAATGTTTGTTTACAACCGTTATTACTTTACTTTGCATGCACAGTACTGTGAATTATTATCCGAATATATACGAATTATTCCGCCATGGGAATTTCAAAAGCATATCAATTGTTAAGCCAGTGAAATATATATGTTTACAAAGTCACTGCAATCTAAAAATAGTATCACTCCCAAACATCCGCTTCAGTACCGTAGCCAGAGGCTAATTCCAACCGAGACAATCTATGGCGGGGGTCCGGGAGCGTGTTGCCCCTTAACAAGCTCTCTAGCAGTCCATATTTTTTACAGCAAAGGGATATTGTTTGCATTTTATTTATATATTTTTCATTTAGATTGGTTGGCTTTGGAAATTTTAACCGAGGCAGCTGCCTAGGTGTGCCTCAGTGTGGCTACGGGCATGCGCTCGAATGCGGACATCCTAAGCTTGAATATCATAAGAATAGCAATTGTCATGCTTATGGTGTCAATAACTTAGAGAGACATTATTTAGTTACTGTCTCTGAATAATCGTAAACTTGTAAATTGATCCTCTTTTTTTACCCTCTTTTTTGCTTTCCTCAGTTGTTATCGTTGTGTTCTTTGCACCACATGTAATCCATTTTCATCCGTTTTCTCATCTTATTAAATTATGGAAGTCGTGTTAATATGTTCGCTTCAAGTGCGAAATGTCAGGAGTTCGAACCTCGCTTTACGATTGTGCCCTTAAGGCAAGGAATTTAAATTCCACGTTGCCTCTCTCTCCCCTCCCCTCCCCTCTCCTCTCCTCTCCTCTCCTCTCCTCTCCTCTCCTCTCCTTCCCAAGTATGTTCATTTGTTTTGCTCTGTACAGTGTATTATATAGAATGAATGCAATAAAATATGATTAAACTAAACTATTGGCGATGGATTCCATCAGGAATGAGGTCTCGAAAGTGATAATATAAGTTGTAAGAACTTGTTTTGCAATCGAGCTAAACGATCGAATTCCATTTCGTTATGTAGACAAAATCATTACGTGGTATACAGCCAAAAAAATGCAAACTAAAAACACAACATGTTGCAAATGATCCCCTATGACTGAATGTCTTTATAATCTTACATGTACGAACCACCTCGTGCAAACAATCATGCCATCTAATCGACCAATACACATCAGGCCAAGGAAACCGAAATGTTCATTTAATTCATTCTTCAAACAACGAATATTATATTTATCGAACGTACTTGTATGGAAGCCATGGAGGGACATTTAAAATTAAAACTTAATAATTCTATCTTAATATTTAAAATTTATATTTTCAAATTTAATGCTTAATATTTAAAAATTAAAACTTAACATTCAAAAGCATTGAAGAGACTCGTTGACATTGAAGCCACGAGGTAGTGGCAGTTTAAGGCGGCAAAGTAAGTAACATTAATATAGTGTGTGTGTCTCTTTTTTAATCCTTAAGACGGTAACTTGGATGACCACTAATAAGTATTGCCTCATTAATCAGTTGATATTGATAATAGATCTTCAAACGACATTTTCCCGAATGTAAAGTTGGTAGTGGTTAATGTAACAGCCATAGCATGTGTTTTATAACGCTGTATTTTATTTCATTTTATTTCTTTTTCATTAAAGGACGTGAACATGGAAAGCACGATGTTATTTGCCTTCCTGGTTTTATTGAACGTTGCTCCCGTGTCAACAGTTGTGCCATCACCATTGCCATCAGAAAACGGAAGCACCAGATTAGAACTGATTGCCCAGTACTTTTATGCTGGTTTTAAGTACGCAGAGATTGTTTTACTCCTCTTATGTCGACATAATATATGCCTTGGCCTTCGTCAGTTAAAGTGGATACTTCGTTCTAACAATTTACGACGTCGTTTTGTATTCTGGGGCCACAACAGTTGTCAGCCAACGTCTACTGGGACAACATCAGTCGTCAGCAAACGTCTACCGGACCATAACAGTCGTCAGCCAACGTCTACTGGGACAACATCAGTCGTCAGCAAACGTCTACCGGACCATAACAGTTGTCAGCCAACGTCTATTGGCCAGAACAGTCGTCAGCGAACGTCTACTGGGGCAATAACAGTCGTCAGACAACATCTACTGGGGGCCATAATAGTCGTCAGCCAACATATACTGGGACCATAACAGTCGTCAGACAACATCTACTGGGGCCATAACAGTCGTCAGACAACATCTACTGGGACCACAACAGTCGTCAGACAACATCTACTGGGGCCACAACAGTCGTCAGACAACATCTACTGGGGCCATAACAGTCGTCAGACAACATCTACTGGGGCCATAACAGTCGTCAGACAACATCTACTGGGGCCATAACAGTCGTCAGACAACATCTACTGGGGCCATAACAGTCGTCAGACAACATCTACTGGGACCACAACAGTCGTCAGACAACATCTACTGGGGCCATAACAGTCGTCAGACAACATCTACTGGGACCACAACAGTCGTCAGACAACATCTACTGGGGCCACAACAGTCGTCAGACAACATCTACTGGGGCCATAAGAGTCGTCAGACAACATCTACTAGGGCCATAAGAGTCGTCAGACAACATCTACTGGGGCCATAAGAGTCGTCAGACAACATCTACTGGGGCCACAACAGTCGTCAGACAACATCTACTGGGGCCATAAGAGTCGTCAGACAACATCTACTGGGGCCACAACAGTCGTCAGACAACATCTACTGGGACCACAACAGTCGTCAGCGAACGTCTACTGGGGCCATTACAGTCGCCAGCCAACGTCTACTGGGGCCACAGCAGTCGTCAGACAACATCTACTGGGGCCACAACAGTCGTCCGACAAACATAGTCGTCATACAACATCTATTGGGGCTACAACAGTCGTCAGACAACATCTACTGGGGCCACAACAACGTCTACTGGACCATAACAGTCGTCAACCAACATCTACTGGGACCATAACAGTCGTCAGACAACATCTACTGGGTTTCAACAGTCGCCAGTCAACATATACTGGGTCTAAACAGTCGCCAGTCAACATATACTGGGATTAAACAGTCGCCAGCCAACATTTACTGGATCTAATCAGTCGCCAGGCAACATATACTGTGTTTCAACAGTCGCCATCCAACATCTACTGGGTTTCAACAGTCGCCAGCCAACATATACTGGGTCTAAACAGTCGCCAGTCAACATATACTGGGTCTAAACAGTCGCCAGTCAACATCTACTAGGCCATAAAAGTCGACTGCCAACATAATATATTGGGCCAAAATATGCGGCTGCTTGTCGAATCTCTGCAAGTGTAAAATATGTTAAGCTAAATGTAATTAAATTACAACAAATGTAGGAATATGTTATATTTACTATCATAGAATAAATATGTTACATTAATGTAATGTAGATAACTACAATTGTAGGAATATGTTACGCTTAATGTAACGTAGATAACTACAATTGTAGGAATATGTTACGCTTAATGTAACGTAGATAACTACAATTGTAGGAATATGTTACGCTTATTGTAATGTAGATAACTACATGTGTAGGAATATGTTACGATTAATGTAATATAGATAACTACAAGTGTAGGAATATGTTACGCTTAATGTAATGAACTACAAGTGTAGGAATATGTTACGCTTAATGTAATGTAGAGAACTACATGTGTAGGAATATGTTACGCTTAATGTAATGTAGATAACTGCAAGTGTAGGAATATGTTATGCTTAATGTAATGTAGATATGCTTTTAGATCAATGCTTTTGAATGTCAAGTTTTAATTTTTAAATATTAAGCATTAAGTTTGAAAATATAAATTTTAAATATTAAGATAGAATTGTATGTCTGGCTTCAGAATGTAAGCCAACTCCTTGAAAGCATTACTACATATTTTCTTAGGTATTGTGTATTGTTCATGGCAAATTTCAACGCCATCCAAATCAACTTCAACACCATAATCAACAGAACCTGTTAGTTCTGGTATATGAAACAGCATTTCCGGTATTCCAGTACAAGTGTCTATATGTGTTTGTGTTCGCACATTGTGTACATTCCAATGGATAGCAATGCGATCAAGTTCCGCTTGAAGAACATCTGTCACAGAAAACCGCAAGCATTCTACATGAAGAATGTTTGATGTATCAAATCGTCCTCGAGCTCTCAAATCCTTCAACGTATTCATCCACCAACGTATTCCTTGTTGCTTTAAATATCCCCACCAACGTTCAATACGCTGATTTGCGGTGCTTTTACCGTACATGAAACTCTTCACTCCAGCCATGGAATCACTATGATCATTTCTGAAAAAGGGCTGGAGAAAACTAATGCTTGAATTTTCTGTTCCACGATCTGCGCACACAATTCCTGGAACGAATCCATAACTTGCTACCGTATCAAGATAATAATTCGCTATCATTTTTGGATTATTATTTGTAGGACCAACTTCTAACCACGTGACTCTTCTACTGTATCCATCCATCGCCCCATGGATGCACAAACCAAATGGTTTTAATTTATCGTAACCATCGATGTGCCACACATAGTTGGGTCCTGGGACGAGGTACTTCCTTCGTTAAAGCTTATGCGCTTTCCTTAAACGAACACCGTCTGGATCAATTAATTTAAGCAACATCATAACATCATCTCTTTTCACTTTTAAATGATAATCAGTTTCCAGACGCCTCCACATACTTCGGTACCCTAAGCAGTCACCGCTAAACTGTATTTCTTTTTCTATAGTTTCTTGTATGATTTCTAATGGCGTATATGTAACAAAGCGACGTCGTAAATTGTTAGAACGAAGTATCCGCTTTAACTGACGAAGGCCAAGGCATATATTATGTCGACATAAGAGGAGTAAAACAATCTCTGCGTACTTAAAACCAGCATAAAAGTACTGGGCAATCAGTTCTAATCTGGTGCTTCCGTTTTCTGATGGCAATGGTGATGGCACAACTGTTGACACGGGAGCAACGTTCAATAAAACCAGGAAGGCAAATAACATCGTGCTTTTCATGTTCACGTCCTTTAATGAAAAAGAAATAAAATGAAATAAAATACAGCGTTATAAAACACATGCTATGGCTGTTACATCAACCACTACCAACTTTACCTTCGGCAAAATGTCGTTTGAAGATCTATTATCAATATCAACTGATTAATGAGGCAATACTTATTAGTTTTCATCCAAGTTACCGTCTTAAGGATTAAAAAAGAGACACACACAATATATTAATGTTTATGTTACTTACTTTGCCGCCTTGAACTGCCACTACCTCGTGGCTTCAATGTCAACGAGTCTCTTCAATGCTTTTGAATGTCAAGTTTTAATTTTTAAATATTAAGCATTAAGTTTGAAAATATAAATTTTAAATATTAAGATAGAATTATTAAGTTTTAATTTTAAATGTCCCTCCAGGCCTTCCATATACTTGCTTTACCTTTGTAAAGACTTTGTTGCACTTGTATTATATTATTAAAATCAATGGATCACTCGGATCAGAGCGTGCTATTGAATATTATTGACTACCCCACCCCCCTCTCATGGCAAATTTCAACCGAGGCAATCTAGGGGGTCCGGGGGCATGTTCCCCCATAACATTGTTTAGGTATAGAAGTATTTTCTGATGTAATGCGTTTAGGCGTATACTTATGTACTGACCTTTCAGCTCTGTAGAAGTCCGCATTTTATACAGCAAATGAATATTTTTTTGCATTTTATTTATATAATTTTTCATTTATTTGTTTTTGCCATGGAATTTTAACCGAGGCAGCCCAATGTGGCTACGGGCATGCTAATCTACACAACCTAGTTTCCTGCCATTTTGTAGTTTGTAACATGGCCTATGGCGTGATCTAGCATAATCACCGCGTTGATATGATTATGGGAATATGGAGAGATCATCGCTTGTTTACTTCACTTTTCTATCATCAAGGTGTTACGGTCACTCGTTAGCGACACAATCATGCCATGTCGATGTGTTCATGCGATATACTTTTTAAAATCAAGTTTATTTAACGTCGCTACCGGTTGCCCATTTGAACGACGAGCAGTTTACCTAACAACACCTTTTCTGGGCAGGCTACAGCGGTTAACCAGTACTCGGTGCACCAACCTCCGTAAGAAACGGTCAACGTTTTCATATAAAGAGTGTGTGTTTTACGTTTATTTATCGTCGCTACCGGTTGCCCATATGAGCGACGCCTCCTGAAGAGATTTTGGAGGATAGTGCATGATACAGACAGAGACCCATTCCAGAGTCTCTTCTGGTTCTTTTACGTGCACGGTGTAAAGCACCGACACGAGACCTCGGTTTTACGTCCCATCTGAAAGACTGTTAATTGTATTAGAGTCAGACGGGGGATCGAACCTACGATCCCTGGATTACCAGTCCAGCGTGTTACCACTGGACTACAGATCCGTCTGTCATATAAAGAGACGTGTACCCGAGGTTACAACACTTTTCTCAGATCTCAAACTCAAGCTCAAATGATTTGATTGGTTGATTCTGAGTTTTACTGCAAGCTGAACCAATCAAAAGCTTGAGACTGAGTTTGAGATAGGAGAACAGTTTTATAACCTCAAGGCATGGTCTGAGCGGGGCTAGAACCAGTGACCACCAGTGATGATAGGCTACAGTGGTAGCCAAATCAGCGACCTTAACCACTCGACCACGGAGGTGGGTTGCGATATACACATGTAGTACGGCAGTAGAATTCTCGGGGCGTAATACTTTGAATATTGGTGGGTTAGGGGCCATTACAAGATGTAGGGCCATCCTCCACCCCTGAACATTGTGATAGGTTTCCTGCATGCCAGACCATTGTGTTAGTACATGAGTAATGCATACTAAGTGGAAGTCGTGATAGCGCAGTGGATGCGCGTTCGCTTCAGGTGTGAAAGGTCCGGAGTTCGAGCCCCACTGGAGCCGTTACGATTGTGCCCTTAGGCAAGGCATTTAAATTCCACGTTTCCTCTTCTCTCTCCCTCATGGCGATGGATTCCATCAGGAATGAGGTCTCGAGAGTGATCTATATAAGTTGAAATAACTTGTTTCGCAATCTAGCTAAAATAAATTTGTATACACTAATGCATACTAATAATTTTATTATGTCCTTGCTTTTAATAAGTTTAATTTAGTTTAGTTTAATCATACATTATTGCTCGATTCGTTTTACATATACGTGTGAATACAAAACATGACACATTAAAGAAAGGCAAACCGCTATGGCCCAAGTTCTAGCAAAATTAGTTACGGCCCTTCCCGCTTAATAAAACGTTCCCAGGCGCGTAGCCACATTAAGGCACACCGAGGCAGTTGCCTCGGTTAAAATTTCCAAAGCATATACAAAAATAAATGAAAAATTATATTAATAAAATGCAAAAATATCCCTTTGTTGACTGCTAGAGAGTTGAAAGTTCAATATATACATAATTATACGTCTAATCTCATAAATCATATAAATCAGAAAACGCAGGAATTCGCTTCCATATAACCCAACAATTTCAAGGGGGGACATGCCCCCGGAACCCCTAGATTGTCTCGGTTGAAATTTGCTTCTGGCTACGGTACTGATTCCATACGATTACTTTTCTAAGTCTGTCTGTCTGTCTGTCTGTCTGTCTGTCTGTCTGTCTGTCTGTCTGTCTGTCTGTCTGTCAAAAAGTTGTGGATGATTTTACGAAACGTTGTAGATATATTTAAGGGTTGTCCACTAACGTGATAGGACGTGATTCGATTTTGATAGAAATCGGTTATGGCGGAGTCATCAGCCCAGAGCGGGGCTTGCTTCTCCCCGAGTGCTATTCTATAGTTTATGGTTTTTCTGGCAGCGTATCATATGCTAATGCTAGGCGACAACGCATACCGTGAATATTTTACGTTTATTTATCGTCGCTACCGTTTGCCCAAATGACGCCTCCTGCAGAGATTATTCATTTTTGATTTTTGGAGGATAGGGCAATGATACAGACGGGGGAACGAACATGCGATCCCTGCAACGTATACCGTGCAAGTATTTCGAAATTTATATGTTTGCCGACCCAAATGCACTGTAATTGAGAGACCAAATGTCGTAAAAACTTCAGTTCGAAAGTGAGTAAATTTTGTTGAAAGCATGTGTGTACTTAGTGGCATTTTAATCATTTCACAACTTATTTCAGCACAACCTATTAGACAGAGGATTAATTCAATTTTAAAACACTGTCGTGACGTCATACCTTTGTACTTGCAGTCCCTTATTATTAATATTGGACTGCTGTGAAATGGCCAGAGTATTAAATTAAATCCTACGCGTAAATGTACGAAATTAACAAATTTAATTACTTAGTAGCATGATCGTGTTATATAAGTGTGTGCAGTAAGTACGTGCGCCTCACACAGTCCAATATTTTACATATTGGATCGTGTTTGGCTTATATCCTATACATATTGTAGTACACTAGGATTGGATTCATCCCCAGTTTAATAACACAAACATTTAATAACGTCCCAAAGATAAACAAGGTCAGTGGTCCATACGTTATACTGCTAATCCAGAGATCGCAGGTTCGAGCTCTCGTCTGACCATACATAATATTTAGGGAAGTATGTGAGATGGTACGATGGTCGTCAGATCGGACAGGTGGATTTTCTCCGGGTACTCCGGTTTCCTCCCACATTTACGCTTTCATCCGCGCCAAACGAGAGTGATTAATATAAGTTGTTAAAACTTGCCTCGCAATCGTTCTAAAATAAATAAAGTTTAATCTTTTTAAATAATACTTATTGTCTTTCAGATGGGACTATAGACCGAGGTCTCGTGTATCGGTACTTATACATCGGGTGCTTCTGGAATTTAACCCATTTAGTGGGGACTAGATAAGTCTGTCGCGGTGTACGGCCGGCGGTGATTAATGTAGCCGAGTCACACGTCATCATCGCGACGTTGTCAAGGCATCCAATAGATCGGTACGTTATGACCCCCCGCTACGTAACACCATTACCCGCCGCTACCAAATAATTAAACGGTTTGCCTGGGTAGATATACCGTGCCAGGAAAATCTTAATTGTGCAGGCTTGTGTTTTACGTTTATTTATCGTCGCTACCGGTTGCCCATATAAGCGACGCCTCCTAAAGAGATTAGTCATTTTAGATGTTTGGAGGATAATGTAATCATATAGACAGAGACCCATCCCAGATTCTCCTATGGTTCATTTTAGATTTTGGAGGATAGTGCAATGATTCAGACAGAGACCCATTCCAGAGTCTCCTCTGGTTCTTTTAGGTACACAATGTGTAAAGCACCGACACGAGACCTCGGTTTAGACATCCATCTGAAAGACTGTTAATTTTATTATTGTCAGACGAGGGATCGAACCTGCGATCCGTGGATTACCGGTCCAACGTGGACTACAGCTCCGTCTGCAAGAGACTGATTTTGAGATTGGAGAACTGTTTTATAACCTCCAGGCATGGTTTGGTGGACGTTCAAGTAAAATGGGTGGACGTATGCAAACGGGTTTATTGTCCCTGGATTACCGGTCCAACATGCTAACCACAGGACTACAGATCCGTCTGTAACATTACAACTGTAAAGAAAGAATACCTTTAACTCGTGTGCTGCTTAGAACAACATTGTGTGATGCACTTGAATTAAAGATAATAGGAAGATATTTGTTTGTTTCAGTGAATGATCGAATAATATTTCACCGAATGAACATTGCCATCTGTATTAATCACAATTAGTTAGAGTGATAATAATGACTTTCTATGCTAATGAGTGAAATATTATTCAATCATTTACTTAAGCAAATATTCTTTTTATTATAGGCTGAAAAGTATTTTTTATGATACTGATAGAAAACGATGTAATCGTGCACTATATGACGCTAGAACGTCTCGTACTTAGATGACCATAAATAACGTAATAAAAGACGTCATGCATGACGTCACTGACAGTTCGAGTTTGAAAACGTTCGCGTTGGCAACATTTCAACATGCAGCGGCTAGGTACCACACATGCAAAGCAGTGAGAAATAAACTGTATTATTCCATTGCTATCAACATGTGAAAAAACACATATAATATGGTAGAGTAGCAATAAATTGACAAATCACATCAATAAACAAACATTTAATCTGACATAGAATAATCTCCTGGTAATATTTCCTCTGGCAAATTTCGGGAAATTCCAAGGAGCAGAATACAAATTACATATAACCAACGTGCAAGCGTTGAACATGTCACTGTGCACCACAACATAATGTTGTATATATCAAACACAGTATATATATATATAATTATCTTTACCCATATCCCATATGTCAATCTCAACTATACGTCGTTGATAATATGTGAATTTTACCATATGTCGACCTCAACTATACGTCGTTGGTTTGTGTTTTTGTGTTATACGTCGTTGATAATATGTGAATTTTACCATATGTCGACCTCAACTATACGTCGTTGGTAATATGTGAATTTAACATATGTCGACCTCAACTATACGTCGTTGATAATATGTGAATTTTACCAAATGTCGATCTCAACTATACGTCGTTGATAATATGTGAATTTTACCATATGTCGACCTCAACTATACGTCGTTGATAATATGTGAATTTTACCATATGTCGATCTCAACTATACGTCATTGTTATATGTGAATTTTACCATATGTCGACCTCAACTATACGTCGTTGGTAACATCTGAATTTTACCATAGGTATTCACCTATAAGTCAACCTCCGCCATATGTCTAATGTTTTAGTGCCTCAGTTTGTGTCTCAGCCGCTAGTCGAGACGACAATGTTCAGTGAATCTTACTAGTAAACAAAGATCGACATATGGGCGAGTATTTATGGTAATGTGTAGTTTTGAGTACATGCGTCCAAAATTAGAACATATACTATCGGAAATAAATGAACAAATGAATTACATATGTACTCCATAGAACACATACTAGGCCAAAAATACATAAAACGGTCTGTCCCACAGGGACCGAATTTTTGTTCACAAGCAAAAAATGTAAACATTATGATAAGAACTTGATGCAAACTATAGAAATGTCACTTTTTTATGTATTTTCGATTTTCGATTGATCTAAGTTGGAAATAGAAATGTCCAATTAAGTTATATAATGCCCCCGAAATGCTGCTGTGATGTCTCTACAGTTCGGTCTTTGGAGAAATTAAAAAAATGGCAACTTGTTGTCGAGTCAGTTTGCTATACGGTATATGCGGGGGAAATAATAAAACTGCCTCCAAAATGGGCTAAATCGAAAAAATAAACGTCCCTTACACCAACTTTTGATTCCGGCTATGCTTTCATTTTTTAAATAAATTAATTTACATAATGTACATCGGTATGTGGCGCAGACTTCAGTTGTCTGTATGTTACTATAGTCTCAACTAGTGCCATTAACATGAATTCAAATACCGGTAGATGATATGCAGACATTCTTAGCCCGTTATTAACTGGAAAATAAAGTCTAGAAAACAAGGTACTAGAGCATGAAATTTACAAATAGCATTATCGCGCAGTGAACTATGTGCTACGTCACTGCAATCTAAAAATAGCAACATTCCAATGAACGCCCTGGAATGCGGACAAACAAATGAAGACTCTTTACATATCATAAAGACGTCAAATAGCACTGTTCATGTTTATGGTGGCCGTAACTATTTCAATTGTAATTAAATTGATACAAATCTTGTTGTTTTACCAAGAATTCTTGTATTACTCATTGTAAAGACATTGTTTATTTTTAATGGCGGACCGCGTTGCATTGTGGTATAATTGATACGTTCTATTTTTAGAAATAAGCACACGGGTGTCGTGGAATTTGTAGCAATATCTGATTAGATCAGCAGGGTGATGATTTAATAGTACAACAATCAGGTTACACATTAATGCCCTTTGGCAACCAATCTAACACAGTGAACACAAAAATACATAAATCAATATTATTTATGTTATGAAAACACAAGTGATCGTGCAATGGCTTGGTAAGAATTAGATTCCTTTACACATACCATGGTGCAATTACATATAAACTAAGTAATTGTAAACCAAAATATGTATAACTAACATAACAACTGTATGTGAATTAGAAAAGATGATGAAATGAGAATTAGAAATGAGATTTATGTGAGATTTGCCAAATAGCTGCAAGATTCCGCGGGAGTTGGTGATATTTCCAAAATTCCTTTATTAAAGGAAAATCATCAACAATGTTCATTTTAATCTTGAAAAAAAAAAGTTCACTAAAACATAAGATGCGGCGAAACTATTTTGAAAATCGCACTGCAAATATAGAAGTTATGACATATTGAATATCTCAAATAGAAACGTATGTAGGCGGCCATCTTGGATTAACCAAATCATGTCATTTGTTTCATTTCGGCTAACCGGAAGTACATTTTTATGTAGCAATGACGTCATAATTATCCACAAATATTCAAAATGTCGGCCATTTTGGACAATATTTCAAGTTCTCATAACTGCTTTATTTATAACTGCGATTTTCATGATTCTTACAGTATTATGTTCATATTTCCAATTAGAGGGTGCTTAAATGGGCAAACATTCTACCGAAGATATTCCTTTAAGGGTATATGAGCAAACCTAAATAAAGTTATAAGTAAGTTGTTAGAACTTGCTTCGCAATCGTTGTAAAATAAATAAAGTTTAAAACCTAAATACAGTTTTAAAACATAATTTATTTGCAACGATTCTTAACACCACATATTAATCATTTTCGGCGCGGATGCAAGCATACATGCGTGCGATTCTATGTGTGGGAGAAAATCTACATGCACGATCTGGTGACTACCTGAGAACCTACATAGGCTAAGCGAATATATACCCAATTGCTTGGATGCAGGTCTTGCTATATATCAAAGATCGAACAGAAATAAATTATTGTAAAACACATAATATATAAGTTAAGTAAATTGTTTGTTTATTATAGTGTCACCCCTATTTAAAGGGCCAGCCATTTCTGACTTATGAGACAAGTAATTTCCGAATCCTATCCTTGAAGGCCAGGCGCCTGGCTCATAAGAAATCGATAACCATTATATTTAACTAGCTGGCGGCTCACCAACCGGGCATATCAGAATGAACCCCTGACGAGGTTTGAACTGTGGACCTCCTGCTCCATAGTCTTAACCATTAGGTCACAGAGACGGCTTATATTTAGCTCATCAGATACCATAATTTCCATTACACATGGGCAGACATATTGGAAACTATTGGAAACAACAATAAATGCTAGTGTTCATGGATTAAAAATATAGTTTCCATCTTAGAGGACTTCATATGAATATTCATATAACTGAGGACGTCCTATGAATATTCATATAACTGAGGACGTCCTATGAATATTCATATAACTGAGGACGTCGTACGAATATTCATATAACTGAGGACGTCATACGAATATTCATATAACTGAGAACGTCGTATGAATATTCATATAACTGAGATCGTTGTACTAATATTCATATAACTGAGGACGTCGTACGAATATTCATATAACTGAGGACGTCCTATGAATATTCATATAACTGAGGACGTCCTATGAATATTCATATAACTGAGGACGTCGTATGAATATTCATATAACTGAGGACGTCGTACGAATATTCATATAACTGAGGATGTCGTATGAATATTCATATAACTGAGGACGTCGTACGAATATTCATATAAGTGAGGACGTCGTATGAATATTCATATAACTGAGAACGTCGTATGAATATTCATATAACTGAGATCGTTGTACGAATATTCATATAACTGAGGACGTCGTATGAACATTCATATAACTGAGGATGTCATACGAATATTCATATAACTGAGGACGTCATACGAATATTCATATAACTGAGGACGTCGTATGAATATTCATATAACTGAGGACGTCATACGAATATCCATCTTAGAGGACTTCATATGAATATTCATATAACTGAGGACGTCATACGATTTATGTTATGTTATATTTCGGGTTTTACGCCTGCATCAGCACCATTTCGGGCTATATCGCCGGCGGGCAGTTTACCTAACAATACCTTTCCTGGGCAGGCTCCAGCGGTTAACCAGTACTTGGGTGCACCAACCTCCGTAAGAAACTGCCAACTTTCTCATATAAATGAGACACGGCCTGAGCGGGGCTCGAACCCGTGACCATCAGTGATGATAGGTTACAGTGGTATACAAGTCAGCGACCTTAACCACTCGACCACGAAGGCGGACTAAGGACGTCATACGAATATCCATCTTAGAGGACTTCATACGAATATTCATATAACTGAGGACGTCGTATGAATATTCATATAACTGAGGACGTCATACGAATATCCATCTTAGAGGACTTCATATGAATATTCATATAACTGAGGACGTCATACGAATATCCATCTTGGAGGACGTCATACGAATATTCATATAACTGAGGACGTCGTATGAATATTCATATAACTGAGGACGTCATACGAATATCCATCTTAGAGGACTTCATACGAATATTCATATAACCGAGGACGTCATACGAATATCCATCTTAGAGGACTTCATATGAATATTCATATAACTGAGATCGTTGTACGAATATTCATATAACTGAGGACGTCGTATGAATATTCATATAACTGAGGACGTCATACGAATATTCATATAACTGAGGACGTCGTATGAATATTCATATAACTGAGGACGTCGTACGAATATCCATCTTAGAGGACTTCATATGAATATTCATACAACTGAGGACGACGTACAATATCCATCTTAGAGGACTTCATATGAATATTCATATAACTACTGTTGAAATCAAGTAACTGTTTAACAATGGCAAATTCGTTACATTCATTTACAATTATCCGCAATTCTATAATTGTAGTGTGTCAATAAAATATTCTATATTATCAGACATGGTTGGTTTTTCTACCAGGCAGTTTTACCTCCTTTGGCAGATAATGTCAGCTCCCCCCCCCCGAAATGTATGCAGGTCCTTTCAATTGGATTCCTTTGTTTTTACTGCTGTTCCCTAACCAGATGTATGCGATATGATAAATGTCATCGAAATCATTTTTACAGTAAAGTATTAATTGGATATACTGTGATATTTGTCGAGATTTAATAATTATAAGATGAGAAAACAGATGGAAATTGATAGCATGCTGTGCAATGGAAACCACGATGAAAATGGAGGAAACAAATTAAAAAGAGCTATCCTCCTTAAAGCAGCATTACATCGTATGAAATAAAAGCTATTTGAAAAATTCAAATTTTACGTATGGGTATCAATGCTGCTACACATTCTAATTTATACTTTGTATATTTATGTTCAATTAGTAAACAGTGTTTTTTTGCGATAAAACAAACTCGAAACCGAAAGTAGGACTTTCCGAGTCGGTCGGTCACGCGCACTTGTTTACAATCGGAACCGGATTTGCATTCGGAATGCATCATCCTCCTTCGGCAATATTGAAAACAAACATGGCATATCCGCTGTTGTTTCACGCATGCGCGCTTGTATTTCGTTTGTTGATAAACAAATTCGCGTATACGACGGTTTAAATTTATTGGAATGTTATCGTTTCTGAGCGACTATTTTCGATTTTTGTAAACACACACACATTAGTATTTATATTTTACCCAAAACATCCTTTATTACGACATAATGCTGCTTTAAAAGAGTATTCAGGGGGAGGTAACTGACCAATGTCTCTCAATGTAAGCAAATATAATATGTAACAAATATACAAACTATAACCACAGCTTTGGTCACTCTAGTCATACATGTATACAATCAAACCTGTGTTAAGCAGCCAGCCGAGGGAATCACGGAAAGTGGCTGCTTAATAGAGGGCAAATGCAGTACCGTAGCCAGAGGCAAATATCAACCGAGGCAATCTAGATGGTCTGGGGGCATGTTGCCCCTTAATATTGTTGGGGTATAGAAGCGATTTCCTGCATTTTCTGATTTAATGAGTTTAGACGTATAATTATGTACTGACCATTCAGCTCTCTAGCAGTCAACATTTTATTGAGCAAACGGATATTTTTTGCATTTTTATTTATTTCATTTATTTTTTTGCTTTGGAAATTTTAACCGAGGTAGCTGCCTCGGTGTGCCTCAGTGTGGCTACGGGCCTGAAATGTATAATAATGTTTGGTTGTTTGGGTTTTACGCCTGCATCACCATTTTAGGCTGTATCGCTGGCGGGCAGTTTACCTAACAAACACCATTCCTGGGCAGGCTCCAGCGGCTAACTAGTATTTAATGCACCAACCTCTGTAAGAAACTACCAACTTTCTCATATAAATGAGACACGGTCTGAACATATTAGGAATCTGGAAACTGACTGCTTAATACAGGTTGGCTGCTTAATGGAGGTGACCACTAACACAGGTTTGACTGTACACATAGTGCAGCCCCACACAGACAGTATCCATTTCAGACATGATGGATCACACTAAAAAAATGTTTGCAAGCTTGGCACCGATTACATATCTTTGTTATATATTATTCACAGGAGCCAGTCGCAAGGAATATACGAGGAATATGAGTACACTTCCATTATACATATAGAACACTATGGTTTCCTATACCGGTAAACCTTGTGACCGGACCGCTGATATAATACTGCAATTCCAATTATTGATATTCCGTAATTCTCTCTCGATCAAAACAAAATTACGATAATAACTTATTTCTCTCTCGATCAAAACAAAATTACGATAATAAAATATTTCTCTCTTGATCAAAACAAAATTACGATAATAACTTATTTCTCTCTCGATCAAAACAAAATTACGATAATAAAATATTTCTCTCTTGATCAAAACAAAATTACGATAATAACTTATTTATCTCTCGATCAAAACAAAATTACGATAATAACGTATTTCTCTCTCGATCAAAACTAAATTACGATAATAACGTATTTCTCTCTCGATCAAAACTAAATTACGATAATAACGTATTTATCTCTCGATCAAAACTAAATTACGACAATTAAAATTATAAATAAATCCTTTTTCACTAAAATATTCACACAAATATCGTCTTATCGCAAATTTCCGCTATGAAGTGTCCTGTTCTCCGCTACTGGCGGTAATTACGGTATGTATCTAATGCATAGCACATGCAACACATTCTTAAGTTCATTTACAACTCGTATATATAATAGTTTAATATTTTGATTTTTATTCTGTTCAAAAATGCGAGAAAAACAACAATGTAAAATAATACTGCAGAATATTGTAATATAATTCTATTAAAAATAATTTATAAATAAGGGACACTAACTACTGGCATGAAAATGGAAATGTCCAATGATAGATCAGGGTCGCTTTGATTCACATTCCTGCAGATATTCAATAGACATAAAGTTTGCACTTTGGTATATCTTTCTCCATAAGTTCTCTCCCTTTGTTGTAATAATACCAGCATCCATCTTTTCTCTGCAATTTTTTCACATATCCGTTGTGCGGCCATCTGACAACCTGAAGATATAAGATCCAATATACAGGGTTCATTCTAGGTCAGAATTTTTTGGAGAAGCGAGAAAGCGTCCTTAAATGGTGCTATTTAATCAATTTCACCATAATATGGTTAAAATGCACAGTATAACATTTGAATAGAAGGAGTGCTTTATCCAAGCGGGTGACATTTTTCAATATCTCATGGCAATGTCTCAGCTCTGAACTCATTTGGAATCACGGTACTTTACCGTTTAATTTCAAAGTGATTTTATTTGTTATGCCGCCATTTTGTTTTCATGTCTCGAAGAATGTTTTAGTAAATTTATAAATAGATGTGTACTGTTTACTATGAACAATTGCAATGTACTATTGTACTGTATACAAAACAATATAAATTGTGATGTAAACTGTAACTTTGTGATGTAAACTGTAACTTTGTGATGTAAACTGTAATGTTGTGATGTATACGGTAATGTTGTGATGTATACTGTAACTTTGTGATGTAAACTGTAACTTTGTGATGTAAACTGTAACTTTGTAAACTGTAACTTTGTGATGTAAACTGTAACTTTGTCACGAGAAAATGTCAGGATTGCCAAACAACATAAAGCCAGAACAGCCGATTGTTCGGTATAACAACATAAATATTTCATCTCGGTGAGTGTCACAGTGGATATTGTCAATCTGAGGAAAATAATGTCGACCTCTGCTTGACAATATCCACTGTTACACTTGCCGAGATGATATATAGAGTGGTGGAACCTATGCTCGGCATATTCCTATGCTCGGCGTATTTTCCATTTTCATCCGTATTTAAAATATTTATATAGTTCTAGGCTAATTTCGTCGACAGAGCTGCTGCATGGTTCAATAGCATTCCGTTGAGTGTATCGGTAGGCTGATGCAACTGTCACGTGACTGGTCCAGCAGACGAACATAAACAAGCAAATCATTGGGAGAATATTTCCACCGAAACTGTTACGGTGTATGAGCAATTCGGGTAGCTATCCGAATTTAAAAAATCTACACCTAACCCAAAAAATAGTTTCTATACCATTTCTGATTAAGACCAATAAATGTTTTTACTCAATGATGTACTATATCAAAATAAGATATTCA
Source organism: Archivesica marissinica (assembly GCA_014843695.1). NCBI lineage: Eukaryota > Metazoa > Mollusca > Bivalvia > Venerida > Vesicomyidae > Archivesica > Archivesica marissinica. The sequence continues at coordinate 54,150,685 of CM026392.1, forward strand.
ACAAGTTATGGTGGATAAATAAAAAATAACAAGTACGCCGTGCACAGGTGCCCTGAAGTCCTCAGTTCCCCATATAAATGGGTGCCGTGCGATAGCAATATTGAGCAGCAAGGTCACGTGATGAAGCTAAAACGGTCAACAACAGTTGTTTTCACGACTTAAGAAAAATAATAATATACGGCAAGTGCAATTAACATTTTATACTGGTCATTATATGTGGGATTTACGCCGAGCATAGGTTCCACCACTCTATATGTGGGATTTACGCCGAGCATAGGTTCCACCACTCTATATGTGGGATTTACGCCGAGCATAGGTTCCATCACTCTATATGTGGGATTTACGCCGAGCATAGGTTCCATCACTCTATATGTGGGATTTGCGCCGAGCATAGGTTCCACCACTCTATATGTGGGATTTACACCGAGCATAGCTTCCATCACTCTATATGTAGGATTTACGCCGAGCATAGATTCCACCACTCTATATGTGGGATGTACGCCGAGCATAGGTTCCACCACTCTATATGTGGGATTTACGCCGAGCATAGGTTCCACCACTCTATATGTGGGATTTACGCCGAGCATAGGTTCCACCACTCTATATGTGGGATTTACGCCGAGCATAGGTTCCATCACTCTATATGTGGGATTTACGCCGAGCATAGGTTCCATCACTCTATATGTGGAATTTACGCCGAGCATAGGTTCCACCACTCTATATGTGGGATTTACACCGAGCATAGATTCCACCACTCTATATGTGGGATTTACGCCGAGCATAGGTTCCACCACTCTATATGTGGGATTTACGCCGAGCATAGATTCCACCACTCTATATGTGGGATTTACGCCGAGCATAGGTTCCACCACTCTATATGTGGGATTTACGCCGAGCATAGGTTCCACCACTCTATATGTGGGATTTATGCCGAGCATAGATTCCACCACTCTATATGTGGGATTTACGCCGAGCATAGGTTCCATCACTCTATATGTGGGATTTACGCCGAGCATAGGTTCCACCACTCTATATGTGGGATTTACGCCGAGCATAGGTTCCACCACTCTATATGTGGGATTTACGCGAGCATAGGTTCCATCACTCTATATGCTATTGGAAATCATAAAATAAATATGTTTATTTTATTGAAATAAAACTCACCTCTGGCATATTTTTACCATGATTGTATTCTATTTCATCCCGGTACCCGGCCACCTGAAATCTCCATGCTTCCTCGACCTCAGGGCTCCACTCTTTTGCCCGGGTCATACTGGTTGGTGTGCGTGTAGACATTTCTGAAATTAATAATACAAAATCAAATCATATGCTTAGTTCATACAATTTACAAATTTAGCTATACCAGTATATGAGGGTGACACCCCCCTCCCCCCTGAAACCCGAATACTTTTTATTTTTTCAGTGAGTCCCGAATACCACCTTATTTTTTCGCTGAATCCCGAATACTTTTTAATCAGTTTACACATTGAAAACACCTGTTTATAATAAAAAAGCTAACAAATCGGACAAGGAAAGTAGCACTCAACAGAAACAGCAGAGAACAAATCTGCGAACGTATCATCATCATCTATGTTCAATCCAAAACTGCGCGCTTCAAACCTTCGTGTGGTGTTCCGAAAGTTTAATCGGCAGAACGCCTCCAAGAACATTTTGTCTATTTACAGTAGTGCAAATGGTAAAATTGTTTATAAGGGAAGTAACCCTGGACATTATCTAAAGTCCGAATAGATCGTATAGGTCCGTACATCAACAATTTACGTTTTATACACATACAATCGCTTTTGAAGCATGTTTCGTCGTATTGTTGTCGTTAAATTGGTAATAGAACGTAGATTATTGTCCAAGAAAACAGTTTATATTGGAAATCTTGAGTACCGAATACCAAGATGTTTTTATTGCGTACCGCGTACGACGCTCTTGCGTCCCGAATACGGACTAAATAGGCCCTGAATCCCACGTACCAAAAGGGGGGTGTCACCCTCAGTATATTAAACTGACCAAGCAAATAAAGAGCGGAAAAGTTAGTGACCCGACGTGGGACTCGAACCCACGACCTCCCAAACACATCGTTCAGTCTCTGTATGGTTCAATGTAAGCATTCACATTATACAGGTATGTACGTATGTTCCACATGTCAAACCCTTGCAGGACCTAAATGTGTACCTGAGCAGATGTAGCCAACCTAAGCAGTTAAGATGCATAGCAGTATTCAGCAATGTATGTGAGGTCCTTGATTACATACATATGTGTCCATACTGAGTATCGATACCCGGGACACTTAATGATTCCAAATCTGATGCTCTACTGCTGGACTATCTATCTCTATCTTCCTCTAATGTCAAACCCCACGCGGGGATGTAGACACGAACGTCACGCAATTTCAGATCTAGTAATCACCCCCGGTTCAGAAATGATCATCCAGTGTGACATCCGTGGTCCAGTGGTAGAGCGTCGGATCTGGAATATATCGTCCCGGGTTCGATACTCGGTCAGGCCACGTATGTAGTGTCATTGAGCAAGACACCTCACACACATTGCTTAGTACTGGTAAACCACTTAGGTCGGCTAAGCTTGCCCAGGAAAAACATGTCTACGTCCCCGCAAGGGGTTTGACATTAGTGCAACATACATACATCCTTTGTGATAAATTACTGTACATGATGATTAGGGCTTATACGTTTACATGTGTAAGATGACCAAGCAAAGAAAGAGTGGAAAAGTTAGTGACCCGATGGGACTCGAATCACGACACTAGTCCGACAGCTCTACCAACTGTGTGGCGTCCGTGGTCCAGCGTCGGATTTGGAATCGAACGGTCCCGGGTTCGATACTTGGTCAGGCCACATATGTAGTGTCATTGAGCAAGGCACCTCACACACATTGCTTAGGTCGGCTAAGCCTGCCCAGGAAAACATGTCTAAGTCCCCGCGAGGGGTTTGACATTAAAGGAACATACATACATACATACAACTGAGCTAACAGTAACAGGGCCATTGTTCTACCCACACTACATTATACATACCGATCCCTAGAAACTGAAACTTGAAAAGTTATGGATGCCGTGATATGTTTGAAGTGTGAAGTCAAAAATCGTAAATTCGCGTTCACAACCCTACACATTCACATACAAATCAGATACAATTTTTCGTTACAGATGTGATTCATAATTATTTCTTAATTTCAAGCATGCAAACGGCATCACAGGTTCAATGATGTAAGCAGCATCTCAGGTGCTTACTCTACGAAGAGTGCCGCAATCAACCCAAATTATTGATACAAACAAATCCGTCCACAAGGCACGTGTCAGATCAATATACGGATACATTCTAGATATGTTCAGGGTTTTGAAAGCACGTACTTCTGTAAACGATAGCAAACAGAATGCACTTGTCGTCTTTTTGTAGATAATAATGACGTATTTCTTGTTTAGATTACGTTTTCACAGTTTCCCATTTGAAGTTGTTTACTCTGTTGCTAGACAACTAACGCCGGTGTCCGTAATATCCAGCTATGGTAGAATCGGTTTTAAACATTCGTACTCTGTATATTCGTAACCAAATCCAAACCAATACACGGAAACACGGTTTGGACACCGTCTTGACCCAGATTCTTATAAACAGGTAAATCTGAATCTCTGAATCTGAATGGATACGACGTAGAATCCTTTCGGCATGTACACGTCGGAGAGAGAGAGTCTATAATAATTTGGCTGAAAGAGCTGACCTAAAGATCTCAGTTGATTTGGCGCACACAAAACTATTTTCAAGTTTGTTCCAGTCTTTTATAGTTTTGGGGAAGTAAGAGTTTGTATATTTGTCTGTTCTACCCTGCTCAATAACGAAACACTTTGAATTATTGTTCACATAGTTTTCTAACACATTTTTTACGACACAGTCTTTATATTGTTTTGGCTTGATTCTGCGTTTAGGTCTTTCTGATGTAAGAAAATCTTGGCACGGGAAGGCTGGCACCAGCCCCTCGACCACCTTGTAGAAGAATACTACATTAAAACCGTTAAATCACCGGTTTAGCGTATTTTGGCAATATACTACCTTCGACACTCTGTTTACTTTGGTAGGTTGTTTTGTAACTGTATTATATCCGTATTTATATAACTACTGATAACAGAAGTGAATATTAGAGAGTAAACACGAATTCACGTACTAGTTTCGTCTAAAAAACCCTTTAGTCTAACGATGATTTCGGGTAGTAACTTATTCATCCACATATACTGGGTACTCCAAGCACACACTACTGAGTATCACAGGGTGACGCTTGTCGGGGACCGTTGATAAACATCTCATTTGAGACACAGGGATTCGGCACGTTTGGGGGTACTAGTATATATATTTAAATATTTAAAATATATATACTAGTACCCCCAAACGTGCCGAATCCCTGTGATTTGAGACACAGAATGTTGAAAATAACCACATACTAAGGTCAAAAACAGTCCCGAGTGGTACAGTGGCCAGCCGCTCAGCAAATATGGTAAAGGCTGGGGCTGGACGGTACATAGTATATATATATATATATATGTCTATTTATATGTCTGTCTGTCTGCCTTACCTATCTTCCTTTAATGTCGAACCCCTTGCGGTGATGTAGACATGTTACGCATCAAAAATCGCAAAGAAGTTAAAAGTATGAATAGTTAAAAGCATAATTTAAGAAAGTAATGAAAATAAGATGTGCAACTGCGCAGAACAACTAGGGACTGGCATGGTCAATATTGCAAACTGTCGTATTGAATTGCTCTGTGGTAGGGAGATGGACACTGTCAGGAGGGAGATGGTTCCAATGGTAGATTGTTCTTGGAAAAAGGGAAAACTTGTAGTAGACTGTAGTTGCTGTAATTAACCTATAGCTTATGGAATGACAATGGCGAGCAGTACGGGAGAGGGGAACTAGGTAATTTTCAATGGGAATAGCAACAATATCATTATGAATGTTATACAGAAGGGATAACCTATTGTCAATATGCCGTTGATCTAGTCTGCGTAGATTTAGGGAATGTAGCATGTCTGTAACACTAGAGGTACGATAGAAGTCAGCCTTTATCCAACGCAGTGTTGTCTCATATACCGCTAGACACATTCATATGGTCTATCAATGTTTGGGTATGGGGCAACCAGATCTCGGAGCCATATTCAAGCTGGGGTCTCACTAGTGTCTGGTAAGCCATGGACTTAAGGGGTTCGGATTTGACCTGGAGGTTTCTACGTAGGAATCCTAATGTTTGGTTTGCTTTCTTAGTTGACCTTTTTATGTGAGTGTCCCACGACAGGTTATTTGAGATATCCACGCCAATGTATTTGGCTGAGGTGACCTACTCAAGTAGGACTCCATGGAGTTCATATTGACTGGGAATAGGATGTTGCCTTCTGGTGACGTGGATAACTTGACATTTGGATGGGTTAAAGTCCATGTCCCACTCCAACTCCCACTCTTCTAATCTCTTAATATCGTTTTGGAGTGTGACCGATTCATTTTCAGATGCTAGATAGACAGCAGTATCATCTGCAAAGATACGGACTTTGGAACTGATGTTTTGTGGGAGGTCGTTTAGATAGGCTAGGAAAAGCAGGGTTCCAAGTATGGATCCCTGTGGGACTCCAGAGGAATGGCATCTGAACTAATACTATTAAGGACAACTGACTGGAATCTATTATCTAGAAAACTCTTAATTCACCTTAATGTTTGACCTCTGACTCCATAGTCATGCATTTTTAGTAGTACTTTCTCGTTATTGACCTTATCGAAAGCCTTACTTGAAGTCTAATAGGATGAGATCTACCTGATGCTTATTGTAGACAGAGGTAACCAAGTCATTGATTAGCATTACTAATTGGGTCACGCATGGCCGTTTTTCTCTAAAACCATGCTGCAAATGGTACAGAATACTGTGGTTAGTGAAGTGTTTTACTATCGAGGAGGAAACTAAGTATATGTTCTAGCACCTTGCATAGAACACATGTCAGTGAGATAGGCCTATAGTTGGCGGGGTGCGCCTGCGCATGCAACTCTGCCATATATACATGTAACCCGTACCCCAGTAAACTCGACTTCATCTTACGTCGCAGTACCATGGCCATTGTACGCGGCGATTTTCGATTTTAATGAATGACATGCACTTCGCCTTGTTCAAATATCAACACACATTACAATAATAGCCTTGTTTTAAAAAATGATAAAACACAGAGTTGCATGGGGCGTATCTATTCAATCGGCTGCCTATGGTTATGCACATAATGCATTGCTGTTGTTCCATGTAAAGTGCTGTGGATTTATAGTGCCGCCAGCCAATCCACTCATAGAGCCTTCCAGAGTGGACAATGTGGCTAAGTGCTCGCTGTTCTGGTAACTGGTTCCACAGTCGTGCGGCCGAGGGGATGGTAGAGTAGCGGAGGTAGTCATTTCGGCAGTAGGGCACAATGCATCTGCGCGTATTGCCTCTGGTCGATATACTGTCGCTGGGATGTCGATGTAGCTGTAGATGAGCCGTTACATTATCGACAGCTTGGTGTTGGAGTGGATGTATTGCCAGTCAAGGTCGGTTATCATCTTGAAGGTACTGCTAGTGGTTTGAATGTAGCCATTGCCCATAGCTGGACTGCATGAAGACGATGGTGTGTGGACCCTACGCTGTGGCGGTATACTCTCGAGAGTGTTGGTCTCACGAAGGTCTTGTATGAGTGGGCCTTGGTTTCCTGTGGACAGTTCGATAGGTTTCTTGTGATGAAGGTCAGGCTGCTGTTGGCTTTCTTGGCGATTGTATCAACATGTGGCTCCCATGAAAGGTCAACCGAAATCATCGTTCCAAACTATCGGCCTGTTATAGCTATGGCTAGGTTGTGCCCAATGGATAGAGTAGTCGGCGTGAATGGGGTTCCACTTTCTTGTGATGCGGAGGAATTAGCACTTCGAGGGGTTGAATGACATCAGCCAGTCTCGTTCCCTACAAACGTCCCACTATAATTTTCGGCAGAGACAGTCAATAGACATTTGAATGCATGTGTGATGTTCATAGCAAATGCGAATACATGTACTAGCGGGTAGCTTCAGGCAACCATTTTGCAGCATGTGAATCAAATAGGGTAAAATAATTGCAAATAGCGCAACAAGTAGGTGGTCGACCACCTATTTGCACGGTTTAATTCAAAGGTTGGATGACCAAAACAAAAACTGTTTCCTTAGACCGAATACTTTGTGAATATTGAACAAGTTGGTAAATTTACCTCGGATTTTCACCTATTTTCGTGGTATAAGCTAACTGTTCACTGTCACCTAACGGTTGATATGCACCCGTTTCATTACCTACATCTTGAGCATGCTGTAGAGCATGTGTCGACGTACCCGATGGATGTTTCAAATGTTTAGTGATGCAATACCTTGTTGTATGCCTACTCATGTACCGGCCAAACTTTCAGCTGAAACCCACATGATCATGTTATATTGCACTTGGCTAAAACCAAGAAATGCGGATTACACATTTCGTAATTAACTTGATCTTGCCTGATCTCCATAAACACATACTTTTAGCAGAAATTATAAATACTCCATAAAATAATAAAGCCTTTTGCATACGTCCACCCATTTTACTAGAACATTCACCAAGCCATGCCTGGAGGTTATAAAACATTTCTCCAATCTCACAACCAGTCTCTTACAGAGGCTCTGCAGTTCAATGGTTAGCACGTTGGACTGGTATTCCATCGATCGCAGGTTCGACCCCCCCCCCCCCCCCGTTTGACTCTAATATAATTAACAGTCTTTCAGATGCGACTTTACACCGTGCACGTAAAAGAACCAGAGGAGGCTCTGAAATGGGTCTATGTCTGTATCATTGCACTATCATCTAAAATGACTAATCTCTCCAGGAGGCGCCGCTCATATGGGTATCAGGTAGCGACGATAAATAAACGTAAAACACACAACCAGTTTCAGAGTGTAAATCTCAAACCCAACCGACCAATTCACATGAGCTCGAATTTGAGATCTGAGAAAAGTGTTATAAACATCGGACAATCATGATACCAAACTCATCATTTAGGCCTATTTTTAAAATCCCACTGGCTACGGGTTATCATTGTCAGTGTGTTGGTCATATTTATAAGAGAGTTGTTTGTTGATCCATTAGAACTGTATGCTAATTATCACTACGTGTACACACTATTTATTAGGCTATGTTGTCTACTGTGTAACTAAAGTTGTGTCCATGTCGCGGTACAGACTTAGTCACCATTGGGGGGAAACATGTGCAAGCGGCCCGGCTATCTCAGTCGATAGAGTGTTCGCGAAAGGTCCAGGGTTCACCCCAGGTTGGCTGCACATTTTTCTCACCCTGTGACATTGGCACCCAACTAGGGACCGCGACTGGATAATTATATACTTAGAGATCATGTTGACCTTGTTCTGGAAATTCGTGGAAGAATTCCAATTTGTAGGGAATCATGTCGTGGTACGGACTTAGTCGCCATTGGGGAGATCATGTGTAAACGGCCCGGCTAGCTCAGTCGGTAGACCGTTCGCCATGTAAGCAAAAGGTCCCGGGTTCGTGCCCCGGCTTGGCTGCACATTTTTCTACCATACATATCCTCCGACCAATACCTTGGATATATGTCCCAGTGGGTATCTGAAGGCCTACCCCAGCTCATGCTTTCCTCAAGTATAAATAGAATAACACATACTATCCAAAGACTAGATTTATGTCAGATTTTCCCCGCAATTTTATCACAATACATAACAATATGGCTTTTAAATTGTTAATACAATAATTACAATGTACAATAATGATATACAATGTACATACATTTCGTCATCCAACGAAATGAGAGACATTGGTTGCTGCTGCCTCCTGAATACTGTTTAAGAAGGAATGCTATTTCTAATTGGCTTCCTCTGTTTGTATCGTGCTTTCCATTGCACCACATGCTCTCAATTTCCATCCGTTTTCTCATCTTATAATTCTAAAATTAATAAACTATCATACATCCAATATATAGTTTAATGTAATAAATTGCTATAAATTATTGAACAGGACATTGATGAAATCGCATTTATCACACCGCAACATCTGGTTAGAACACAACACAAAAAACAAAGGGTTCCAACAAAATTGACCAATATACATTTCAGAATAAATTTAATTTTAACTGCCAAGGGAGGTAATAGAACAGTGAACACCCAGTACTGTCGCTCATTCTACTATAATATATACAGCAAACAGTTACGTATGCATTGGCACGTGCTACACAAATTGTCAGAGTAACATTTGTAATCATTTCCTTCATAGAGATTTAGGTTAATATACTATTATATCTCCATACAAACGACAGCTATTTAGCTATCATGCAGTGGATAAGTAGTTGCCATATATATCCCACCTCCATAGATATTACTGGGACTACATGCTATGCTGGCCTTTATTATGAGCATTGGTTTGGCTACTAGCCTACTACATTGTCAATGTATGTCGTATTGGTAATGGCGACAAGAGGTGCTTCTATGAGGGAAAGGGTTTATTATGAGCATTGGTTTGGCTACTACATTGTCAATGTATGTCGTATTGGTAATGGTGTCAAGAGGTGCTTCTATGAGGGAAAGGGTTTATGAACATTGGTTTGGCTACTACATTGTCAATGTATATCGTATTGGTAATGGCGACAAGATGTGCTTCTATGAGGGAAAGGGTTTATGAACATTGGTTTGGCTACTACATTGTCAATGTATATCGTATTGGTAATGGCGACAAGATGTGCTTCTATGAGGGAAAGGGTTTATGAACATTGGTTTGGCTACTACATTGTCAATGTATATCGTATTGGTAATGGCGACAAGATGTGCTTCTATGAGGGAAAGGGTTTATGAACATTGGTTTGGCTACTACATTGTCAATGTATATCGTATTGGTAATGGCGACAAGAGGTGCTTCTATGAGGGAAAGCGTTAATTGACCTGTTCTGTCGTACAACAGTGCGTCCTATACATTGACATAGGGTCATTACCAGGGGCGTAGCTTGATATATGTGTATATACCATTAAGATAGGATGTTCTAGGGGTATCTACCAAGGAACATTTTGAAAGTAATTATCGCCGCAGCTGAATTTTGAGGAATGTTCTGACGAGAAATAAGGAACACATTTTGTTTCAGTTTTGAAAATCTTCTTTTATCAATTAAAAATTAACGAATTATTTTATATTCGATGTGTTCACATCGATCCACCTCCGTCAATATTTATTGCATTTTCGGCATTTTTATATTTGCAATTTTGAAGAAAATGTGTAGGCATGTGCTTACAGTGCCGCTAGTCGACGCCTACGCTACTGCCCCGCCACTGCTCGTTATAATTAAATGCGAATTCCAATTGGTAATACAATTCTATATTTGAAACTGATATACAAACCCCAACACAGGAGGACGTTCGCATGAAAACAGAGGAAATGCCATTCGGAATAGTAATTTCGGATTCTAATATTTCACAAATGATTTGCAAACGACGTTATGATAAAAAGGGAAGCAACTTATGAATGATTTTACTTTGAAAAGCTAGCATTTATTTTCGAATAAAACCAATTATCTTAATTCATAAACTATAACATTTTCTCTAAGGAATTATACGTGTGTATTAGTCTTTTTGCGCACATATATTAAATTCCCTACAAGTTCTGCTCATTTCGTTCAAATGAAAACAAAAACAATGTACTGGATCTTGATCATAGATTTGGAATATTACCGAGGTATATGTAATTTCGTAAGTAAATATGATCCATAACTCCAGGTAAGTTACAAATAGTTATTTTATTGAAATAAGTTAAATTAGGGACATATCTTTAAAATTTACTGGACATCTTAAGTTATTATGAGTTTTAAAAGCATGTTTACGTTTCTATAATCAAGACTTATAGAGTCAAAATGTATATTACAAATGGATCGAAATTGTAAGCATTAGATGAGTTTATACAAATTTATTTTAGCTCGATTGCGAAACATGTTCTTACAACTTATATTAATCACTCTCAATTACTCATTCCTGATGGAATACATCGCCACGAGGGAGAGAGTAGAGGCAATGTGGAAATAAATTACTTACCCAAGGGCAGTGCCAAAGGGCACACTCTTAACGGCTACAGATGGGCTCGAACTCTGTGCCTTTCGCACCAGACGCGAACGCACTACCACTGCGCTATCACGACTTCCACATGAATTGAGTTTATATTTTATACTGGTTCCTGTCCAATAATGTTTCATTGAAAAATGGAAATATAAGAAATAACGAGTTAGCATAACATATTACCCACTGATTCTAATAATATGTGTATACTGTACATGTAGTACAAAAGGGTTCATCGTAGAGGGTGACATGGGCGATGTAGTCGCCATTGGGACCGTGACTTCGCACTTCTCCATTTAAACAATGAAAAAAGAAGTTTTGTTTTACAATGTTCAGACAAAATATTGTCCCGTAAGACAAGGCCATTGTAAAGCACTCATTATATTCAATAGTACATGGTTCATTGTAGAAGGCGACGTGGGCGAAATAGTCGCCTTTGGGACCCTGACACCGCCTCCTGTGGGTCCCACTTCTCCGTACAAAATAAGAAAACAATATTATTCCGTAAGTTACACTTGTCATGGCCATTGTATATTCAAATATTGTATTTAATGGTCATATTGTGTATTTTAATCCTAGTTTGTGTTTTACGTTTATTTATCGTCGCTACCGGTTGCCCATATGAGCGACGCCTCCTGAAGAGATAAGTCATTTTAGATTTTTGGAGGATAGTGCAATGATACAGACAGAGACCCATTCCAGAGTCTCCTCTGGTTTTTTACGTGCACGGTGTAAAGCACCGACACGAGACCTCGGTTTAACGTCCCATCTGAAAGACTGTTAATTTTATTAGGGTCAGACGGGGGATCGAACACCAATGATGTGATTGAACTATATATTAGCATTGTGGTTGTTGTAGATATGCCTGGAAGAACAGATGACTACAAACAAGAAGCTGCCGACGGAACAATGGGCTAACCTTGCTGAACTTTTGAAAGACTGTTAATTTTATTATGATCAGATGGGGAATCGAACCTGCGATCCCTGGATTACAAGCTAGTACAGATGGAAATCGATGTGTTTAACTTAATGAGCGAATGGAGTGAGCGAAATGTGTTGCCGAATCAATACATATCATAGCTCATAATGAACCTAAGCTTAGCATATTTTGGTTTAAACAATATTTTATTCAAGAATGTTACATAACATAGGAATAGTTGCAACAACACAGTTACGATTGGAGGAAAAGTTACATAGTAACTTATTCCAATCTCTTTCCTTCAATACAATTACATACACACACATATTCTGTTATGACAGGTTACATTACAAGTATTGTTTAGTATGACATATTTTATAATGCTATAAAGCGAGTTTAAGCACAAGAAGGAAATAAAACATGCAACAAAACCGTTCAGAAATTTACGATTTTGTTGGAATCTTTCGTTGGCATATTTTAGTGGGTCATCATGTGCCCCTAGTGGTTTTAATATGTTTGCAGATATGCCAACTATTGTTCATACGACTAAGCGTGATCTTGATCGCTGACTCTCAACCGACCCGACATATCTAATCATAAAAAACAGTATTATTTAGTAAATATATGATAATAATTTTATAACAAATTTTATTTTTTTATGTTTCGGGTTTTACGCCTGCATCAGCACCATTTTGGGCTATATCGCCGGCGGGCAGTTTACCTAACAACACCTTTCCTGGGCAGGCTCCAACGGTTAACCAGTACTTGGGGGTGCACTAACCTCCGTAAGAAACTGCCAACTTTTTCATATAAATGAGACACGGCCTGAGCGGGGCTCGAACCCGTGACCATCAGTGATGATAGGTTACAATGGTATACAAGTCAGCGACCTTAACCACTCGACCACGGAGGCGGACTAATTATAACAAATTAAATAAATAAAAAGAAACAATAAGTATATTCAATAAGTCATAAATAAATTTATATTATAAATATGGCATATATTTAGTTATAATATGTGCAGTAAGCATATATTACAATACATTGATGTAGATCTATATCAGGCCCATAGCTAGGGTGTCTGAGCGGTGGGACGCCCCCCCCCATAATTCCCCGAAGTCTATTGTGTCATGCACTCTATCAGAATGTTTACACAGTTACTATAATATCGATGCAAGCAACACCTGGGAATAGTTTATAAGAGGCTTTCTCTGAACTATCTCTATATGCTGTTGCTATTTAATTATGTACAACGCAGGAAATGGCGTTTCCAACCATCTAGATTTCAAAAATTGCCCTCGGACCCCCCTAGCGGCCTCAGTCACTTCGCGACCTCGAAGTTCCTTCTGGACTTCGAAACGACCCCCAGAGAAAAGCTGGCCTGTATATACATGTTTCTGCAATTTGTGCATAGCATACTTAGCTACTTCATGTTGTGCCCTTCATGTTAATCATATACATAGATATTTTTAACTTTAACTTTTAAAGTTTAAACTTTACTTTTACAACGATTGCGAAGCAAGTTTTAACAACTTATATTAATCACACTCTTTAGCGCGGATGAAAGCGTATATGTATCATTCGTGTGGGAGGAAACCGGAGAAAACCCACCTGTCCGACATGGCGACCATGGTACCATTTCACATACTTGTCGGTCCGAGGATCGAACCCGGGTTGCATTGGTGAGAAGCGAGCGCGCTAACCACTGGGCTAATCGGACAGCCAAGTAGATAGCATGCGAGTGTCGCACTTCTGTGTCAGCACTTTTAATAAAATATCCTAACCTTGATTTACGCACATTAATTTATTTGCTGTTGTTTGCTACGGGGAAACGGAGGTTAGGTGACTATCAGTTTTTAGGGCCACTATTTTGAGGGGTATCCATACACGGTCTGTGTGCTTTACGTTTATTTATCGTCGCTACCGGTTGCCCATATAAGCGATGCCTCCTGAAGATATTGGTCATTTTAGATTTTGGAGGATAGTGCATGATACAGACAGAGACCCATTCCAGAGTCTCCTCTGGTTCTTGTACGTGCATGGTGTAAAGCACCGACACGAGACCTCGGTTTAACGTCCCATCTGAAAGACTGTTAATTTTATTAGGGTCAGACGTGGGATCGAACCCTGGATTACCAGTCCAACGTGTTATCACTGGACTACAGATCCGTCAGCTAACAAAACGAGTTATATACCAACATGTTTGTAAATGTCTGAAGTTTGTCACACATGCGGCATAAATTGGCATAAATCGTGGCGTTCGGATAAATCCAAGATGGCGTCCAAAATGACCGCCATAAATTGATAGTCAACGTTAAGGACTATAAATGGTCCAGAAGTTCACAGTTCAATGAATGCTGCACTTCATTGAAGATTTCTTTATATACGCATGCGCATTTGTACTTACGGACATAACCAAAGAGTGGTCACAAACGCATTGTATATTTATTAAATAACACTCTGTGATTGATTTTACGACATTCGGGTATTGTTAAATTTATTTAATTCATCATTTAATTTAAAGCTCACGTTCTGGTTCTTGCAATTTCCTCTATTGCGTAATATATTTTTGCAACACCCACATCCGACACCATAAACAGAAGCAGTCCGCATGTTTAGCTGACCGTTTCCGTCAGATATATTGACAATCAGTATCCGTTCAGTGTATGGTCCCTATCTCCACTAATGCTACCCGGTGATACTTTCAGCCTCGGTTTCGTGTCAGTGAAATATACAATTCATTTAAGACTATCGGAGGATCGTCTGGAATGAAACAGAAGTCCCGCACACCAAAAGATAAGAATCACGTAAAGCGGCGTCGCATATCATTGTGGGCTTGTTGAACCGTTGGCGGCGAAACATAAGTGTCAATACACATAATACGTATAATTTTTCAATTTGTTTTGAACATTTCTAAAGCGGCGCAATTCGAGTTGAAACGTGCGTTGAAACGAGCGTTCTGATTGGATTATTAGAATGTAACAAGATGTTTGTTTTTATATGAAGAATAATCATAATCCAATCAGAACGCTCGTTTCAACGCGAACTGCGCCGCTTGAGAAATTTTCAAAACAAATTGAAAAATTCTCCGAAATCTCTTTTTGACGTACATTTTTGCCGAATAAACCTACACGTTAGTGGAAACACATTTTATTGATAATGTTATTCACTGTTAAAACTCTCCCGTCGAAGATTTTTTTGTTGCTGACAGAACCCGTGTCCTAGTATGGAAATGTGACCTGCTATGGCCAATGTCTGTGGCAATTGTTTGCAAAGTATACATGCACGCAGCTTAAAGTTGTGTTTTATTTGAAGAACAATATAAAGACTCGGGATAGGCGTTATATTTGGACAGATTTGTACAAAAAAAATTCAGATAGGGCCATTTAACTGATCGATGCGAAATCTGACATCCCACAGAGTAGAATCCCTGTACTTAAATATATATAACCCCAAAACGTGCCGAATCCCTGTGATATATATATATATATATCTATTAATGGCATTAACACTATCCATATGTGACATGCATGAAATCCCATCATAACATTTGCCACACTCACTAGACGATGTAGTAACCGGTGACTGTTCTGTTGTCTTTACAACAATCACAAGGATAGGTCGTATTCATTTACGATACCAAGGTATGATGTCATTGCGTTGCTATGCTGCTGTTTTGTTGTATTACGTCATA
Source organism: Archivesica marissinica (assembly GCA_014843695.1). Lineage (NCBI taxonomy): Eukaryota > Metazoa > Mollusca > Bivalvia > Venerida > Vesicomyidae > Archivesica > Archivesica marissinica. Next base: position 54,166,434 of record CM026392.1, read on the forward strand.
TTACTGGAGCACATTGTTTACGACAATCACAAGGATAGGTCGTATTCATTTACGATACCAAGGTATGATGTCATTGCGTTGCTATGCTGCTGTTTTGTTGTATTACGTCATATTACTGGAGCACATTGTTTACGACAATCACAAGGGTAGGTAGTATTCATTTACGATACCAAAGTATGATGTCATTGCGTTGCTATGCAGGTGTTTTGTTGCATTTCGTCATATTTCTGAAGCACATTGTTTACGACAATCACAAAGGTATTTCGTATTCATTTACGGCATCGAGAGATGACGTCCTCGAGTTTTTAATCAGCTGCTTGCTGTATTCCGTCAGGTATTTGTGTATCCTATGAAAGGCGAGTCGTTCCTTGGGGTCCAGCTTCCAACACTGAAGCATCACGTGATACACTATAGAAGGACTTTCTTCCGGCCGCTGTAGAAGTATCCCTTCGTCCAAAAACTTAATTACCTGTTAAACATTCAATAGAACAATTTATTATATGCTTTCCAATGAAATATAGAAATTTATCAGTGAAATAAAATGTGTTTATTCTACTGGTTGAAAGCAGTGGAATAACACATTTTTATTTTTCACTGGTTTGCACGTGTGCTACCTGGCCGCTACATATTAAACTGCTGTCAACGCGAAGGGTTTCGGACTCGAGCAGTTATGACGTCATCATATCCGTTACAATAAATCGTCTTTACGGTGAATAGATGATACAATAGATTACGAACATCGATTGAAATAACGGAAGAGGATACGATATTTTTTACGTATCGTTCTGTCAACTAGTTACAGTTAAGAACATTACTTACATCGGGTATTCTTTAATCACGTGTTTTTAACGGGCGCGCGCTTGGCATGGATACCGAACTATTGCTCGATGTACATTTAGATAGATATGGTGAAGCCTGTCTTAAGTAGCCAACCAAGGGATTCATAGAAAGCGGATGCTTAGCACAGGTGGCTGCTAAATAGATGGCAATTGTATAATAAAACAAAATATCGGGAATCTGGAAATTGAATTGGTTGTTTAATACAGGTTGGTTGATTTTGCGGCGATTATTAAATGACGCTGGCCTGTAGACAAAAGTGGCCACCGTCACCAAGTGTTTAACTCTTTCACCGCCAATGTCGCATAAAAGCGACTTTGTAAAAAAACTAGAGAACCCGATCGGACAGAACAGAACATGCCTATATGCTGATTGCTCTTCAGACAGTGGAGCTGAAACACCTGTCCGGATAGCAAATAACATAGATCCTGATCAGACGCGGCGTTACGGCTGATCTGGATCTATGTTGTTTGCACATTCTCTGAATTTATTCGGCGCTGAAAGAGTTAAGGGCGTTGACATAAATTTACTTGCTCCTCACAATTGTAGATTCGAATCCCAAATTTACGAATTATTTTAAGTGAGAAAGTAATCCGGCTGGCTTGTGGTAGGTCGGTGGTTCTACACGGGTGCCTGTCTGTGCCTGACATATTGCTCGGGTGGCACCGGGATGTTCCTCCATCATTAATAGCTTGAGGGTCGCCATATCACTTGAGCTGTTGGTGCGACTTTAAACATCAAAAACAAATGTGTGTTTTACGTTTATTTATCGTCGCTACCGGTTGCCCATATGAGCGACGCCTCCTGAAGAGATTAGTCATTTTAGATTTTGGAGGATAGTGCATGATACAGACCGAGACCCATTCAATTCTCCTCTGGTTCTTTTACGTGCACGGTGTAAAGCACCGACACGAGACCTCGGTTTAACGTCCCATCTGAAAGACTGTTAATTTTATTAGGGTCAGACGGGGGATCGAACCTGCGATCCCTGGATTACCAGTCCAGCACTGGACTACAGATCCGTCTGTGACCAAAAACAAAAACCAGTATGCATAAATATATGATAATGTTGTACTCGTGGTATATTTGTTTTCGGTGCAAGTCACACGTGTACATAGCACGGGTTGTAAGGTGATAATCCAATCTTTTTCTACGGAGAAAGACCGCAGTTGCCTCTCCATGAAGTATTTCAGGCTTGCGTGCGAACCGGATAGAACCACCGACCGTCCGTCCGTATACTAGCTGGATTGTTTCCTCACATGCAACAAGTCTACACCCCTGATGAAATTCAATTCTACATGTGGTGTAAAGCTGATCATTGTTTTCTTCAATGAGTATTACTATATAGAACTAAACAAGATCCGCAAGTTCCAACCTCTTCATTTGTGTGACCGTAGTAGGGCTGTCGTCCGTAACTAAAAATCTCCCATAGGACGACTCCAAACGCCCAGATGTCGGAATCCGACGTAAACCGGCCCCATTTCACAGCTTCCGGCGACATCCACCGCACAGGTAGCATCCTGGACCCGCCAATCTGAATGGTAGAAATCCCGTTACGATACCACAACGTACGATATACATATATGGGCAGAGCGCCTTATGACGTTATTACATTAAATGACGCGGTTTTCGCAGCTACATGAACTTATTAATTAGATATGCATTTTTGTGCCGTTATTTGCCTACCACAATAATGTCTACAACTTAGTTTGATACGTTGTTTTTCCCAATTTGATATCATGTTTGCTGGCTTGATATCACTGTTTGCTGGCTTGATATCATGTTTGCTGGCTTGATATCATGTTTGCTGGCTTGATATCATGTTTGCTGGCTTGATATCATGTTTGCTGGCTTGATATCACTGTTTGCTGGCTTGATATCATGTTTGCTGGCTTGATATCATGTTTGCTGGCTTGATATCATGTTTGCTGGCTTGATATCATGTTTGCTGGCTTGATATCACTGTTTGCTGGCTTGATATCATGTTTGCTGGCTTGATATCATGTTTGCTGGCTTGATATCATGTTTGCTGGCTTGATATCATGTTTGCTGGCTTGATATCACTGTTTGCTGGCTTGATATCATGTTTGCTGGCTTGATATCATGTTTGCTGGCTTGATATCATGTTTGCTGGCTTGATATCATGTTTGCTGGCTTGATATCACTGTTTGCTGGCTTGATATCATGTTTGCTGGCTTGATATCATGTTTGCTGGCTTGATATCATGTTTGCTGGCTTGATATCATGTTTGCTGGCTTGATATCACTGTTTGCTGGCTTGATATCATGTTTGCTGGCTTGATATCATGTTTGCTGGCTTGATATCATGTTTGCTGGCTTGATATCATGTTTGCTGGCTTGATATCATGTTTGCTGGCTTGATATCATGTTTGCTGGCTTGATATCACTGTTTCTGGTTTGATACAGCCACGCGCTCCTATTTTAACCAGTTACTGAGAAAATAACGCATGCATGCGCACTCAGTGCTAGTTTGTTAACTTCCTGAGGCGTCTCAGTGTGTGTCAAATTTGACAGATTACAGGTCAGACACCGCTATTGTACTATAAGTACTGCGAAGGACACCGACAAATTTTAACAAGCGCACATGGAACCTAGGTGACAGAATTTGCGACATATGTCGCTGAAGCCATTTATTGACTCGCGGATATGTGAAAAAACTGCATTTCTCCAGGCCCTACTGTTGTATGTATTAGAAACCCCTTTGAATTATTATTTAAGCTTAAAATGGTTCTCAATGTACACCAGGAAGTAATTCCCAACTTGATAAACTAGTATATGTGATTCAGATGTTGCAAATATCTCAGCACAGTCCTTGTATCACAGAGAATAAGGACTAATCTTCATTGTAATCAATACATAAACACCTCAGAACTATGTTATGTAACACCCTGTCTGGGCTCATATTGCATAGCTACCTATTGTTTCCAGCACTCACACATTCAAATCAAGCTGTAAATTGAAAACAAGCCTCTCCCAGGCAGCATTTTGTTGTGTAGTACTTTTTAAATAACATCATTCTTTACAGTGTCCTTTACATATGTTTGTAGTTTCCTGGTAATATTTCACTCGTTTTCGTGTATCTAATTCAGTAATTGTGATTTATTCCTGATACATGGATAACAGAGAGCAGAATTTCGGTCATTAAATGTAACCAAGGTTGATATGAAACTAGCACGTAACCTAGGCTAATATGAAACTAGCACGTAACCTAGGCTGATATGAAACTAGCACGTAACCTAGGCTGATATGAAACTAGCACGTAACCGAGGCTAATATGAAACTAGCACGTAACCTAGGCTGATATGAAACTAGCACGTAATGACGTCTTTGTTACTTTGTTCAATGTTTACATCAAAGTAATAAAGACGTCATTACGTGGCTAATTTCATATCAGCCTAGGTATCGACCCGGGGTAACTTGATATCTGCCTAAGACCTTCAGTTTGCTTATTTTTGTATCAGTTGCATATGTTTGCATTATTATTACTTTTCAGGTTGCCGATCTCAAATAGAAAAGCATGGATGCGGCCATCTTTGATTAACCAAGTCGCATGACCTTTGGAAATAATACTATGTTGTACTAAGTTGCAATTGATTTACAGAAATGATATTCCTACGCGCATTTACAGAAATTTGCCATTGGTTTACAGAAACCGTATTCCTACGCGTATTTAAAGACATTTACCATTGATTTACAGAAATGGTATCGCGCATTTAAAGACATTTGCCATTGGTTTACAGAATTGGTATTCCTACGCGCATTTAAAGACATTTGCCATTGGCTTACAGAAATGGTATTCCTACGTGCATTTAAAGACATTTGCCATTGGTTTACAGAAATGGTATTCCTACGCGCATTTAAAGACATTTACCATTGATTTACAGAAATGGTATTCCTACGCGCATTTAAAGACATTTACCATTGATTTACAGAAATGATATTCCTACGCGCATTTAAAGACATTTACCATTGATTTACAGAAATGGTATTCCTACGCGCATTTAAGGACATTTACCATTGATTTACAGAAATGGTATTCCTACGCGCATTTAAAGACATTTACCATTGATTTACAGAAATGATATTCCTACGCGCATTTAAGGACATTTGCCATTGATTTACAGAAATGATATTCCTACGCGCATTTAAAGACATTTACCATTGATTTACAGAAATGGTATTCCTACGTGCATTTAAAGACATTTGCCATTGATTTACAGAATTGGTATTCCTACGCGCATTTAAAGACATTTGCCATTGGCTTACAGAAATGGTATTCCTACGCGCATTTAAAGACATTTACCATTGATTTACAGAAATGGTATCGCGCATTTAAAGACATTTGCCATTGGTTTACAGAATTGGTATTCCTACGCGCATTTAAAGACATTTGCCATTGGCTTACAGAAATGGTATTCCTACGCGCATTTAAAGACATTTACCATTGATTTACAGAAATGGTATTCCTACGCGCATTTAAAGACATTTACCATTGATTTACAGAAATGATATTCCTACGCGCATTTAAAGACATTTACCATTGATTTACAGAAATGGTATTCCTACGCGCATTTAAGGACATTTGCCATTGATTTACAGAAATGATATTCCTACGCGCATTTAAAGACATTTACCATTGATTTACAGAAATGGTATTCCTACGCGCATTTAAAGACATTTGCCATTGATTTACAGAAATGGTATTCCTACGCGCATCTAAAGACATTTGCCATTGATTTACAGAAATGATATTCCTACGCGCATTTAAAGACATTTGCCATTGATTTACAGAAATGGTATTCCTACGCGCATTTAAAGACATTTGCCATTGATTTACAGAAATGGTATTCCTACGCGCATTTAAAGACATTTACCATTGATTTACAGAAATGATATTCCTACGCGCATTTAAAGACATTTACCATTGATTTACAGAATGGTATTCCTACGCGCATTTAAAGACATTTACCATTGATTTACAGAAATGATATTCCTACGCGCATTTAAAGACATTTACCATTGATTTACAGAAATGGTATTCCTACGCGCATTTAAGGACATTTGCCATTGATTTACAGAAATGATATTCCTACGCGCATTTAAAGACATTTACCATTGATTTACAGAAATGGTATTCCTACGCGCATTTAAAGACATTTGCCATTGATTTACAGAAATGGTATTCCTACGCGCATTTAAAGACATTTACCATTGGTTTACAGAAATGGTATTCCTACGCGCAGTTAAAGAAATTTGCCATTGATTTACAGAAATTGCATTCCTACGTTCAATATGTACACGTAAATTAGACAAAACGTTCACAAGACAAAACATGAGGATTTCATTCTGCGAACACAAACTCTAGTTCACTACATGGGTATATACCATCAATAACGAGAAAGTAGAAGCCAAACAGAGGAATTGATAGCAAATAGTTGTTAGCCAAATTGTAACTAATGTGTCTGCATTTTAGGGCAATGTTGTATTTGGGAGGTAATTGAAAAAGATGAGACAGAAGGTATGTATGTTTGTTGCATTTATGTCTAATCCCTTGCGGGAACCTATACATATTTTCCTGCGCATGCTAAGCAATGTTTGTTTTTTTTATTTAACCATATTTATTGCAAATCAATAGTACATATTATGTCATACACATAAATATACAATACATAGCATGAAAATACAAATGGTTTGGGCCACAAGTTTTAACAACATTAGACAACGGCCCGCACCAGAAACAACGGCCCGCACCAGAAACAACGGCCCGCAGCAGAGACAACGGCCCGCACCAGTAAGGTGCCTTGCTCAAGAACACTACATACCCAGGACCTTTCGTTTCCAAAAGCCGATACTCTACCACTGGACCACGAATACCACTACTGGCAAAGGCGAAATAAAGTTCTTGAACACACATAATCAAGTGTTCCAGTTCCCTAGAATGAACGTCACGCTATGCCTTAATGAGATAGAAATCTTGGCGAAATAAGAGTACCAGTCTACAGAAAAAGTTGAACAGAAAGATAAGATAATTTCCGAAAAATAAATAGGCCATCACGGTGTCTGTTTATCTGATATTTACCTGCGCATAAATACATTTATTGCTTACTCCATTACTCAACATGTAGTGGATTAGTGGTCCAGTGGTTGACATGTCCCCCCACCATGCCAAAATAAAATGATTATAATATCATATTATTTCGGAATAGAGTTTTAGCTCAGATCTCTAGTCTGTGCTTTACACTATGCAAAAACCTAACAATCTCCATTTACATAATTATATCAGGAACCTAGATACGAATTGCCAATCAAAAAGATCCTGCATATCTTTATTACTTTGATATGAATTTGAACATCTAATACTCGCACTCATGCTCCCGGTTATCCATTTATTAGGAATAAATTACAATTACTGAATTACACGGAAACGATTGCAAAATTACAATGAAATTACATACACCAATTCTGTTATATGTCAAATTTGACACACTGGTACCCTCGGAAGTAAACAAACTAGCACCGAGTGCAGATGCATAATTTTAGGAACTAGTTAGCATATGACTTTTTCTGGTTTGAGACGTGCTCGTGACCGTATCAAACAAGTAAACGTAATACCTGGAAAACACAGCTTATCGACATGTGTGGTAGACAGTATTGTGGTAGGCAAATAACGGCAAAAATGCATATATAAGTAATAAATGTATAATTATAACAGTTTTCAATGTGCAAACGGATTGGTTCATATTTTGACCTCATTAACAACAACTCTTTTTTGCACAATTTTGCTATCAAATTGTTCCGATGTATGTACATGTAGTACTAATATAAGTAAGTTTTTCTCAAGAATGTTACTGTTCATATTGAATAAGAACATGGCGGGATACTGGAATACTAAAACTGAAGAAAAATAGTTGAACAAAACGAGTTTTAATAGCTGCCCTAATAAGCTGCTTTCTTATTTTGTGATTCAGAAACAGTTCTGGTTCTGGGAACAATGTCAGAAACAGTGCTGGGAACAATGTCAGAAACAGTGCTGGGAACAATGTCAGAAACAGTGCTGGGAACAATGTCAGAAACAGTGCTGGGAACAATGTCAGAAACAGTGCTGGGAACAATGTCAGAAACAGTGCTGGGAACAATGTCAGAAACAGTGCTGGGAACAATGTCAGAAACAGTTCTGGGAACAATGTCAGAAACAGTTCTGGGAACAATGTCAGAAACAGTTCTGGGAACAATGTCAGAAACAGTGCTGGGAACAATGTCAGAAACAGTGCTGGGAACAATGTCAGAACAGTGCTGGGAACAATGTCAGAACAGTGCTGGGAACAATGTCAGAAACAGTGCTGGGAACAATGTCAGAAACAGTTCTGGGAACAATGTCAGAAACAGTGCTGGGAACAATGTCAGAAACAGTGCTGGGAACAATGTCAGAAACAGTGCTGGGAACAATGTCAGAAACAGTGCTGGGAACAATGTCAGAAACAGTGCTGGGAACAATGTCAGAAACAGTGCTGGGAACAATGTCAGAAACAGTGCTGGGAACAATGTCAGAAACAGTGCTGGGAACAATGTCAGAAACAGTGCTGGGAACAATGTCAGAAACAGTGCTGGGAACAATGTCAGAAACAGTGCTGGGAACAATGTCAGAAACAGTTCTGGGAACAATGTCAGAAACAGTGCTGGGAACAATGTCAGAAACAGTGCTGGGAACAATGTCAGAAACAGTGCTGGGAACAATGTCAGAAACAGTGCTGGGAACAATGTCAGAAACAGTGCTGGGAACAATGTCAGAAACAGTGCTGGGAACAATGTCAGAAACAGTGCTGGGAACAATGTCAGAAACAGTGCTGGGAACAATGTCAGAAACAGTGCTGGGAACAATGTCAGAAACAGTTCTGGGAACAATGTCAGAAACAGTTCTACGACAGTTGATTTGTTACGACTATTGTAATTCAAACGAATACTAGTCAGGCTTACCCTATAATAATCACACGTGTATATGTCACGTGACATTCCGAAATCGGATATTTTTACGACGAATCCTTCACCAACCAGACAGTTCCGAGTGGCCAGGTCACGATGTACAAAATGTTGTGACGTCAGATACGTCATACCGTTTGAAATCTGTATAGTTATGTCCATGAGATCAATCTGAAATGCAATGAAAGTTAGTCATTAAAGATTTATTCCGTGCAACCTTATACGACAACCTGTATAAGGATGCCCGATTAGCTCATGGTTAGCACACTCGCTTCTCACCAATGCAACCCGGGTACATAGTAATGCGTTCTTTCCTCAAATTTGAGTAACACGGACACATTAAAATAAAATGATGCTCATCTTCAATGTCTCTAGCCTTGCAACACTGACAATAATGTTAATTTCTCTGTACTATTATTATATATATGTGATTACTGGGAACGCCAGATAGGTGGGTTTTCTAACAACCCAATATATTTACATCGCTATTGCATTATGTCATGATTGTATACAGTTTCGTAATAGGGTTGCCAACTAATGATATGCAGCTGACATGCGCACTCGAAGTTTCAGGGAGCATGCGCATTAGCAATGTTAGGCAACATTCGTCGCGAGAAAAGGAGTCTTACAGTTTACCCTGTTCCAATGATGCTCTATATACCTGGTGCGGCACACGGGGTAAGTTGCAACTCTCGACTTAAATGCAAAATGTGCTATATTTTCTTTGTGTCATTGAAAAGAATAATTAATGTAAATAGTAATGAATCGCGGGTTAATAGTTTCCATTGGAGTATGAACTACATTGGGCGTGCTTAAAGTTAGCATGGATGCCTTCGGCCCCGATGGAAACTATTAACCAGCGATTCATTCCTTTCTCTCATAACAAATACTATTTTCACTACTGGAATCGTACTGGCAATACGCCAACTTCATACGCCGTGGTAAATATATGTATTAACTTGCATTGATTTCCGCATTTGTATGGGGTACATCATTCTATGCTCCTTCAAAGTGAAACTAACTAGTGAACATTTAATTGATTGGAATTAATATGCAACCTCATACAATAAGAGGATTATAACAGCTGTGTACTGTTTTAATCTACTTTCTGATCTATGTACATATACAAGTCATAACGTAACACTTGAGTAATATACAACAGTACGTGGCCATTCATTACAAGAGACATACTTCAAAATATCACAGTAATATGATTATGTACTAAATGTAATATGCCAGTTGTTGAGTCCGAATATCACCTTTTATTGGTTTGTCCATTTTATTCCATCTTAAGATCGCTTTACCTAAAATATATTACTATACATGGCCTAATGTAGATAAGTTTTAAAATATTATGAAGTCAGCTCAGTCTGGGGTCATTAAAAAGCTGGCTAAATTTATATAGCTTCTACTGTAACAGATAAATGAGATACTGTAGTAGTGTAGTGTTTGTTTATTATAGTGTCACCCCTATTTAAAGGGCCAGCCATTTCTGACTTACGAGACACCTCTTTTTTTATTAACATCAGTACTTCCCGAATCCTATGCTTGTATGCTAGGCGCCATGCTGTTAAGCAATCGGTAACCATTATTTAACTAGCTGGCGGCTCACCAACCGTCATATCAGAACGAACCCCTGACAAGATTCGAACTTTCGACCTCCCGCTCCGTAGGCGGACGCCTTAACCACTAGGCCACGGAGACTGTAATTAGTCCTATATAATTATTTATTAAGATCATTATTGTATAATGAGTAGTGTAATTGTATTACTTTTGATTTAAATAATTAATATTTAATTTATGTTCCATAAATATATAAGTACTACATTATTGTTGCACTCACATACTATATCATGCTTTTCTGATTGTTGTAAATAGCCGCCATTCATATTACTTGTCGATGAACATCACTTGCTTTTTGCCAATAAACTTCTTTGACTTAATTTGATTATTATTTAGAGGAGGTTCAAATAAAAATGTTGATCTAAATAATTACTAGTTAATTTAGTTTCCATTAATATACCAGTATCAAATTATTGTTGCATGTGTAAAATATATCATGCTTTTCTGAATGTTTTTAAATAACCGCCAATAACTTGGCAATGAACATAACTTGGTTTTGCCAATAAACTTCTTTGACTTGACATACAAACAGGATCACATTGATATTATTACAAAAACAACAACAAAAACAACCTTAATATGTGCCAGGTAAAACTAATGAGCAGAAGCGAACTATCAAATTAGAATTTTATTACAACGAAATTCAATTAAATTCTGCAGGTTATTACCAGCACATAGCGCACAACTAAACTGTTTTAAGGTTAAAGTCAGGATATTTTATTAGCAAAAACAGCTTACAATATCTATCGCCAAGCAAAAAGCGATAACGTGTAAACATATGTTGAGAAAAGTATGTAATATATGAGGTATGTGTACATAATCGTCAATAATGTCTAAATATTCAAATTTTTAATTTTGAGAGGTCAGTTAGCGTAAACATATATATATATATACCGTCTCCGTGGCCCAGTGGTTAAGGCGTCCGCCTACGGAGCGGGAGGTCGAAGGTTCGAATCTCGTCAGGGGTTCGTTCTGATATGGCCGGTTGGTGAGCCGCCAGCTAGTTAAATAATGGTTACCGATTGCCTACCAGCCTGGCGCCTGGCATACAAGCATAGGATTCGGGAAGTACTGATGTTCATAAAAAGAGGTGTCTCATAAGTCAGAAATGACTGGCCCTTTAAATAGGGGTGACACTATAAACACACACTTTACTATATCGAATCAGCACATGGTTATTTACTATGTACATGTACAATGATATGGTTGGACAGCAAACTAATTATCTTATTCGACAACTATTAACAAGAAACATTCAGGACATGACAAATACATAGTTTATACAAATATATTTTAGCTCGATTGCGAAACAAGTTCTTTCAACTTATATTAATCACTCTCGAGACCTCATTCCTGATGGAATCCATCGCCATGAAGGAGAGAGAAGAGGCAATGTGGAATTTAAATGCCTTGCCTAAGGGCACAATCGTAACGGCTCCAGCGGGGGCTCGAACTCCGGACCTGAAGCGAACGCGCTATCACGACTTCCACCAAGCATACTAACTATGACAAATACATAATTATTACTAACTATTAGTCTTAAGATGAAACTATACATGCATATAGTATATGCTAAGAGATCAGTTAACAACGACAGATAGATCGAGGGTGAACTAATGAAAGACATCTCTAATTTTCTATTACCTCCCTTGGCAGATAAAGTCTGATTAATTTTAAAATATGAATAGGTTAACATGTTAGTATGAACATTAGTTGGAATTCTTTGTTTTTACTGTTGTTCCCTAACCAGATGTTGCGGTATGATAAATGTGATTTTATCCAAATCGTGTTTAATTAATTGATTATTATTATACCAGATTTCTTGAGCGCCCTTGTCATGTAAAAATACACGTTCAGGGGCGCTTTACATAATAACATATGACATATCACAGATATGTAAACATAATAACAATGATAAAACATAGTATATGCAAACAAAACAACATGTGTTAAGGCGATAATAGATCTTAAATCTGACCGATAAAACAAATTCATATGAGACAAGGACAACTACGAACAATTAATATAATGCTGGTATAAATTTAATAAAATGAGAGAATGAATCGATAGACTGAAATGGGCTTAAAGAATTTTATAGATAAAAAATAAAAAATTGTATAACGTAACCTACGAATAAAACGCTAAGACCAATGATATTTAAAAGAGACACTTACGTTAATAAATGAATATAAATTTAAAAATCCAAGTGATTGTAATGTAGTACATAAAAAAATTGATAGCATTCTTTTACAAATAACTACCCATTGTATATAATGTATGAGATTTGTCGAGATATAGGAATTTAATAATCATAAGCGATAGTAGAATAAAAATGTTAGCATGTTGTGCAAATTAAACAACGATAAAAACAGAGGAAAACACTTAATAGGATCTATCTATGCAGGGGCAGTGACTACTTCTCAGTATGCATAAAGTAAACAATGAATTGAGATAATGTGTTACATGCCAGTAGCCTATATGCAGCCGGATACAGGCACTACACATGCTCGTGGCGATGGATTCCATCAGGAATGAGGTCTCGAGAGTGATTTATATAAGTTGAAATAACTTGTTTCGCAATCGAGCTAAAATAAATTTGTATAAACACATGCTATTCTTGTTACGTGGTTTATTGTTTGACAATAAAGACACCTGGCTGAATCTGATTTAAAAAGTGGTACTGTCACATGAGAGCCGTACAGTCAGTTAGTGGTTGGCATGCTCGCTTCTCACCAATGCAAACGGGGTTCGATTCTCGGACCGGGATGTATGCGAGATGGTACAGTGGTCACCTTGTCGGATAGGTGGTTCTTCGGCGGGTGCTCCGGTTTCCTCCACGGAGACCAATATATACGCGTTCTTCATTCGTGCCGATGAGAGTGATTAATGTAAGTTGTTAAAGCCGAGATGGGTGGTGGGTGGCGGTTGGGGATGCTAAGAAATATTTATTCACATGAAAAGTGAGAAAATTCAAGCAATTCACTGTCTGTCAACATTAGGCCTACATTTAATCCAATACAACGAATTACACACATACACCTTTGTTTGACAGACGGCTGTATTAACAATAGACAACTCTTGGGCAGATCTATCTGTGCAAATGGGCAGGTCTATCCGTGCAAGTGGGCAGGTCTATCCGTGCAAGTGGGCAGGTCTATCTGTGCAAGTGGGCAGGTCTATCCGTGCAAGTGGGCAGGTCTATCCGTGCAAGTGGGCAGGTCTATCTGTGCAAGTGGGCAGGTCTATCCGTGCAAGTGGGCAGGTCTATCCATGCAAGTGGGCAGGTCTATCTGTGCAAGTGGGCAGGTCTATCCGTGCACTGGGACATATCTGATATTCTGCACGTAATGGGTGTGTAAGTCGGATATTGACCTCATTTTCGGCGTTTCTGAAAAAGAGAGACAAGTGCACGTGCTTCCCTCTCGTTGTTGCATGTAGCACGTGCACGCACGGGTCTTTCTGTTTCAGAAACATCTCATACTCGGTCTATACCCTTTACGTAACAACATGACATTGCATGCTTTTTGTGAGATTTGAAAGTAGGTCGGATGTGTCTGTAGATACCTTCTGTAGAACTAGTGACGTCTCCGATATTTTCATGGTCGGGTCATTCTTCCGCAACAGCTCTGCCAGATCACCGTGCATCATGTACTCAAATACCATGTATGGTGTATCGTTGATGCCTACATCAAATAACAACGATATTCTACATTCAGCTTCCATATAATTTGAAACTCATTGAAATAAAGATCACATTTTATATTCATGGTCAATATATGGCTTGTCATTGAAATTAAAGATATCATTTTGTAGTTAGCTTCCATATATGGCTTGTCATTGAAATTAAAGATATCATTTTGTAGTTAGCTTCCATATATGGCTTATCATTGAAATAAAGATAACATTTTGTAGTTAGCTTCCATATATGGCTTATCATTGAAATAAAGATAACATTTTGTAGTTAGCTTCCATATATGGCTTATCATTGAAATAAAGATAACATTTTGTAGTTAGCTTCCATATATGGCTTGTCATTGAAATAAAGATAACATTTTATAGTTAGCTTCCATATATGGCTTGTCATTGAAATAAAGATAACATTTTATAGTTAGCTTCCATATATGGCTTGTCATTGAAATAAAGATAACATTTTATAGTTAGCTTCCATATATGGCTTGTCATTGAAATAAAGATAACAATTTATAATTAGCTTCCATATATGGCTTGTTATTGAAATAAAGATAACATTTTGTAGTTAGCTTCCATATATGGCTTGTCATTGAAATTAAAGATAACATTTTATAGTTAGCTCCATATATGGCTTGTCATTGAAATAAAGATAACAATTTATAATTAGCTTCCATATATGGCTTGTCATTGAAATAATAGTGGAAGTCGTGATAGCGCAGTGGATGAGCGTTCGCTTCAGGTGCGAAAGGTCCGGAGTTCGAGCCCCGCTGGAGCCGTTACGATTGTGTCCTTAGGCAAGGCATTTAAATTCCACGTTGCCTCTTCTCTCCCTCGTGGCGATGGATTCCATCAGGAATGAGGTCTCGAGAGCGATTTATATAAGTTGAAAGAACTTGTTTCGCAATCGAGCTAAAATAAATTTGTATAAACTATATATGGCTTGTCATTGAAATAAAGATAACAATTTATAATTAGCTTCCATATATAACTTGTCATTGAAATAAAGATAACATTTTATAGTTAGCTCCATATATGGCTTGTCATTGAAATAAAGATAACATTTTGTAGTTAGCTTCTATATATGGCTTGTCATTGAAATAAAGATAACATTTTATAGTTAGCTTCCATATATGGCTTGTCATTGTAATAAAGATAACAGTTTGTAGTTAGCTTCCATATATGGCTTGTCATTGAAATAAAGATAACAATTTATAATTAGCTTCCATATATGGCTTGTCATTGAAATAAAGATAACATTTTGTAGTTAGCTTCCTATATGGCTTGTCATTGAAATAAAGATAACATTTTATAGTTAGCTTCCATATATGGCTTGTCATTGAAATAAAGATAACATTTTATAGTTAGCTTCTATATATGGCTTGTCATTGAAATAAAGATAACAATTTATAATTAGCTTCCATATATGGCTTGTCATTGAAATAAAGATAACATTTTATAGTTAGCTTCCATATATGGCTTGTCATTGAAATAAAGATAACATTTTGTAGTTAGCTTCCATATATGGCTTGTCATTGAAATAAAGATAACATTTTATAGTTAGCTTCCATATATGGCTTGTCATTGTAATAAAGATAACATTTTGTAGTTAGCTTCCATATATGGCTTGTCATTGAAATAAAGATAACATTTTATAGTTAGCTTCCATATATGGCTTGTCATTGAAATAAAGATAACATTTTGTAGATAGCTTCCATATATGGCTTATCATTGAAATAAAGATAACATTTTATAGTTAGCTTCCATATATGGCTTATCATTGAAATAAAGATCACATTTTATATACATATTTTGTTTTATGGAATATCATTGAAATAAAGATAGTGGTTCATATTCAGTTTTCATGTATGGACTATCATTGCAATAAAGACCACATTCTATATATCGCTTATGCAATATCATTGAAATAAAGATCGCCTTTATATTCAGCATCCATGCATGATATATCATGGAAATAAAGATAACACCACCTTATATAGTGTGACCACATACACTGTATCTGGTGTATCGTGGATCCCTGCCAGATCACATTTGAATGTCTGACCACATATGTGTTTGTCTGTATGTCTGCTTGTCTATACGAACCTGTAGAAACGGTGCCCAGCAGTTTAAGAATATTGTCATGGTCAAAGGAACTCATGATCTCCACTTCCCGCTCGAAATCATCACGTGCTTCATTAGACACGCCTTCTTTAAGAACCTTAACCGCCACCTTCCTTGAATCGTTAGTGTCTTGTATTAGTAGTTCACCTGTAAATATATCATTTTATACAACATTTATACAAATTGATTTGTAGCTCGATCGCGAAACAAGTTCTTACATCTTATATTAATCACTCTGGAGATCTCATTGCTGATGGAATTCATCGCCACGAGGGAGCGAGAAGAGACGGATGGAATTTAAATGCCTTGCCCAAGAGCACACTCGTACGTGCTACCACTGCGCTATCACGACTTCCAAAATATCTACATTAGGCCATGTATAGTCAAATCATTTTAAGTAAAGTGATCTTAAGCTGGAATAAATTGGACAAACCAATAAAAAGTGATACTCGCGCTTCACACAGTGCAATAATTTACATATCGGATCGTTTTCGGCTTATATCCTCAATACATACTATATGTAATCTGAGCACGTATTTAATTGCAGGATATAAGCCGAAAACGATCCAATATGTAAAATATTGGACTGTGTCTGCGCCGAAGACAGTACAAATATTTTACATATTGGATCCGTTTGAGGCTTATATCTTACTTAAAACACACACTTATATAACACGATCCTACTAACTAAAATAGTTAATTTCGTACATTTACGTGTCGGATTGAATATAATACTCTGGCCTTTTGACAGCAATCAAATATTAATAATACTGGACTGCAAGTACAAAGGTATGACGTCACGACAGTGTTTTAAAACTGGATCCAATGATTAGATTTACTTTCGGAGACTATATAAACGTATTGTTTACACCGAACGATAATAAAATGTCCCTACATTCGGACTTGTGTAATGTCTTCTGCCTATCGGGATTGAAACACTATAGTAGATTATTAACCAAATAACGACTAATAAATATTTAATTACATATCGTAATAATGCCCTGTCATACTAGCAGCAGACATTTATGGAATAGGTTAGTTAGTCTGCGGATGAATATTTACGCCTAAGTAGCCACTTAGGTGACTATAATCACGGTTATTGTTCGTCAATGACCGAAGGTATGTGTGGAAGTTAATTGTATGTGGATGGGCTTTCCGTACTCAGAAATCAGAAATTGTTAACTATGACGAAGTCCCTTAGTTCAAATAATAGTCAATGCACGAAGCAGACGTACCTTTATAGACTTGGCCAAAAGCGCCCTCACCGACAACTTCTAACAATCGGATACTATTCACTGGAATGTCTGTTATTGACCACTTTTTGCTGTACCCTGCTGCATTGGCACCAAAATATGAGGGATTTCTGTTCACAATGTTCATTTTGTCCAGTAATTGAATGCCCTCACTCGCTTTTACAACGGCACTATTTTTCCCGCGCTTGCTCTTCCGGCACACCCGGAAGTATCGATATAAGATGATAAACACAAGAATACTGAGCACGAGAGTTCCAGCTAATGGAATAAGAATTTTGAAGGCAACTTCTGAGAATGAAGTATCGGTAATGGAGTGGTCCGTCAGCACGCTTGATGTCGTATGCTAAAAATAAACAAGAACTATCACAGTAGGTGATGAATGCACCCGCCATAAGGTAAGGCTGTAAAAAGGGCTATAAAAAGGGCAGTAAAAAAAGGGCTGTAAAAAAGGGCTGTAAAAAAAAAAGGGCTGTAAAAAAGGGCTGTAAAAAAAGGGCTGTAAAAAGGGCTGTAAGCCCGTACTGGAAATATTGACTATGACGGACAGACAATGCAAACATATTTGTCTCCCTTCGGGGGCATACATATAAGAACACCACATAGATGTAATAACAGTTAGCAATCATGTTGTCACAAAGTGTGTATATTAATGCGTTTCTGGAAACCATCAGTTGTAGAGATGCTGTGGCGGCCTACGTATGTATTTACATACGTATTTCTATACAAACTTAATTTAGGGAAGCCCTTTATAGCTATTGATACATCGACGGATTGAGTAGGTACTGCCATTAATAGTTAAAGTGACTTCTAAGAATTAATATACAATATATCAGCTGTCATTTGGTATAGAATCTTTGAATATTTGGTGAAACATAAACAGAAAAATGCAGGTATAAGTGGAACATTCATCATCGAATTACCTTCAGAGTAACAGTTATCATCGAATTACCTTCAGAGTAACATTCATCATCGAATTACCTTCAGAGTAACAGTCATCATCGAATTACCTTCAGAGTAACATTCATCATCGAATTACCTTCAGAGTAACAGTCATCATCGAATTACCTTCAGAGTAACAGTCATCATCGAATTACTTTCAGAGTAACATTCATCATCGAATTACCTTCAGAGTAACATTCATCATCGAATTACTTTCATAGTAACATTCATCATCGAATTACCTTCAGAGTAACATTCATCATCGAATTACTTTCAGAGTAACATTCATCATCGAATTACCTTCAGAGTAACAGTCATCATCGAATTACTTCATAGTAACAGTCATCATCGAATTACTTCAGAGTAACATTCATCATCGAATTACTTTCAGAGTAACATTCATCATCGAATTACCTTCAGAGTAACATTCATCATCGAATTACTTTCAGAGTAACATTCATCATCGAATTACTTTCAGAGTAACATTCATCATCGAATTACTTTCAGAGTAACATTCATCATCGAATTACCTTCAGAGTAACATTCATCATCGAATTACTTTCAGAGTAACATTCATCATCGAATTACTTTCAGAGTAACATTCATCATCGACTTACCTTCAGAGTAGGGGGTGCATGCTCTTTAGTGGGAAATAAAAACAAACCTTAATTAGGCAATCATGTTGAAATTTGCCATTTCCTTGTGGCTCAAAGGTACATCTGTTGAAACAGAGTATTTTTGGGGAACATTTAATGCCACTGTATGTTATAATGTTGGCATATGGAACTTTTACTATATAATACAATACGTTTATTGCATAAAACAGTATACGTGTTTGTAGCAATTAAGTAAGAACAGGCAGTGACATGGAACTTTACAAAAGAGCACAATCACAAGTTCAAATATATGTGTAAAAGATGCGTTAGTTTCGTTGCTTATTTGCAAAATATATAAATTTGGAAAGACCAATGGTGATTTATTTTATTTGCATGACAAAAGATGAATACGTTTCTGTAATAGCGGTGTCTGACTAGGATATTCTTAAAGCAGCATTACATCGTATGAAATAAAAGATATTTGAAAAATTCAAATTTTACGCATGGGTAGCAATGCTGCTACACATTCTAACATTATACTTTGTATGCTTATGTTCATTTGGTAAACATTTGGCGATAAAACAAACTCGAAACCGAAAGTAGGACTTTCCGAGTAGATCGGTCACGCATTTGTTTACAATCGGAACGCATCGCCCGCACTTGTTTACATTCGGAATGCATCTTCCCCATTTGTCCCACGTTGTCTTTTTAATTAAATTACTTGATATGTTGATTCATACCTCTGTTAGCTAAGTCTTTTAGGGACATGTCTACATCCCCGCGAGGGGTTCGACATTTGAGGAAGATAGATAGATAGTATTTCATGTTCAAAATATATACGTTGTTTTCTACATCCTCTGTTGTTTCACGCATGCGCGCTGTGCGTGTTTACATTTCGTGTGTTGATAAACAAATTCGCGTATACGACGGTTTAAATTTATTGGAATTGTATCGTTTCTGAGCGACTATTTCGATTTTTGTAAACACACACACACATTTATATTTTATCCAAAACATCCTTTATTACGATGTAATGCTGCTTTAAGTGACGTTTTGTAATCTTCAGTACGCGTTTCAGATCCCTTCTCATACCGATGTTTATTACATCTGTTGTATTGTGTTTGGATACGCTTATCTATCGACCCCCATCGCACCCCTTGGTTAATCGGGGCGACGCCTCGAGTAGTATGTTAATCATATTATTGTATGGAGGATAGTGCAAGAGGATAGTGCAATATACAGAATACGCTCCAATTCCAGAAGCGTCGCTGGTTCTTTTACATGCCCTACGTATATCACCGATAAACGAGACCCATCTGAAATACTGTTAAATAATATTAGGGTCAGACGGAGGATATGTTGTTTGTTGAGGTTTAAAAGTAGCACCAACAGTTTCTGACATGTGGCAACTTTCAGCTAACCCAACTATCGTTGGCGGGGAAGGACCCCGGGTGCCCATCCGAGCTGTATTTTAGGCGCCATCGGGTAACATGGATGCACAGTTGAACGTGTTGAACAACTGACCCAGTCTTGTTGTATTTGGGCCTACCTGTGTTGTGTTGTCTAATGCGGTTATGTAATCTGTGTTTTCGGGGACCACTTGTCGAAACTTTGCATGTGAAAGGGGAATCACTCCGGATGGACCCTTTTCGTCTTCGATAAGTGCATTTCCTGAAAGACAATAATAAGAGGATTCATGGACAATCTTCGTTTCGAAAATTTGAATTAAGCGTATTTCTTGCAGAAGAGGACATGAGAGACATCGGTCGTGGAAGTCGTGATAGCGCAGTGTATGCGCGTTCGCTTCAGGTGCGAAAGGTCCGGAGTTCGAGCCCCACTGGAGCCGTTACGATTGTGCCCTTAGGCAAGGCATTTAAATTCAACGTTGCCTCTTCTCTCTCCCTCGTGGCGATGGATTCCATCAGGAATGAGGTCTCGCGAGTGATTTATATAAGTTGAAATAACTTGTTTCGCAATCGAGCTAAAATAAATTTGTATAAAAAAAAGAGACATCGGTCAGTTACTGCCCCTAAAAGTAGCTAGGTCCTATTAAGTGTTTTCCTCTGTTTTAATCGTTGTTTCCTTTGCACAACATGCTAGCTTTTTTTGTTCCACTTTCTCATCTAATAATTGTTAAATTACTATATCATTTATTATTTTTTAAAGTGTATTTAACGTCGCTACGGTTGCTCATTTGAGCGACGGGCAGTTCACCTCACAGCACCTTTTTTCTCGCAGGCTCCAGTGGAAAACCAGTACTTGGTGCACCAACCTCCGTATGAAACTGCCAACATTTTCATATAAATGAGACACGGTCTAAGTGGGGCTCGAAGCTGTGACAATCAGTGATGATAGGTTACATTGGTATACAAGTCAGCGACCGTAATCACTCGACCACGGAGGCGGACTTACTCCATCACGTGTGTGTTTTACGTTTATTTATCGTCGCTACCGGTAGCCCATGTGAGCGACGCCTCCGGAAGAGATAAGTCATTTTAGATTTTTGGAGGATAGTGTAATGATACAGACATACAACCATTCTAGAGTCTCCTCCGGTTCTTTTACGTGCACGGTGTAAAGCACTGACACGAGACCTCGGTTTAAAATCCCATTTGAAAGACTGTTAATTGTATTAGGGTGAGACGAGTTATCGAACCTGCGATCCCTGGATTACCAGTCCAGCGTGTTACCACTGGACTACAGATCCGTCTACTCTATCACGACATATATCTTACACTATATACAATGGATACTTAACACATCAATTATCAATTAATTCAGATAAAATCACATTTATCTTACTGCAACATAGTGTTAGGGAACAACAGTAAAACGTACCGATTTCCATGAAAAGGACCTTCAGCATATACCGGACGTTATCAGCCAAGGGAGGTAACACATAACCAGATTAAAATGGCTACGTAGGAGGAGGAGAATTCTTGATATACTCATGGTTGTATATACGTAAATAGGCAGAAGTACATCCGCAGTCGAATGTAGTCCCAATAATTAATATAGTTCATTTTTCTTTTTGGAAAAAAAATACAAATGCATTTTCAGTGACGATAAATAAACGTAAGACACACACAAACGGGAAACTGGCGCACAGTGCAGTTTGAATTTTGAACAGAAATATGACTACGGTAGAACTGTGTGTTTTACGCTTATTTATCGTCGCTACCGGTTGCCCATATGAGCGACGCCTAAAGAGATTTAGTTATTTTAGATTTTTGGAGGATAGTGCAATGATACAGACGGAGACTCATTTTATATTCGAGATCACGCAACGATCCTTTCCTTGGGTGTCACCTTTGTGTATCTGATTTGGTTGTGTGTGTTTTACGTTTATTTATCGTCGCTACCGGTTGCCCATATGAGCAACGCCTAAAGAGATTTAGTTATTTTAGATTTTTGGAGGATAGTGCAATGATACAGACGGAGACACATTCCAGAGTCTCCACTGGCTTTTGTTCGTGCATGGTGTAAAGTACCGACACGAGACCTCGGTTTAAAGTCCCATCTGAAATACTGTTAATTTTATTATGGTCAGACGGGGGATCGAACCTGCGATTGCTGGAATACCAGTCAAGCGTGATACCACTGGACTACAGACCCGTCGGTAGAAAGGTTTGCGCAAGTTATTAAGCTACCTGTGCAGTCTTCGTTCTTTTTGGCGGGCAGCAGTCCATGAATGCACATACATATGTGTTTCATGGTGATGTTGGTCAGGGGACATTTGCTGTCGGCGGGACATTCCTCGTCGGATTCGCAATGTATTACCTCAGCTGGATCTGAAAATACAAAACGTACTGCTCGTGGGAAATCGTTACCGCCAACACTATGACTGTTCACTGTACATACACTATATAGCATCGTTACCGCCTACACTACGACTGTTCGTTGCACATACACTATATAGCATCGTCACCGCCAACACTATGACTGTTCGCTACACAACAACTACAGAGCCTCGTTACCGCCTACACTACGACTGTTCGCTACACAACAACTACATAGCATCGTTACCGCCTACACTACGACTGTTCGCTACACAACAACTACATAGCATCGTTACCGCCAACACAGCGACTGTTCGCTACACAACAACTACATAGCATCGTTACCGCCAACACAGCGACTGTTCGCTACACAACAACTACATAGCATCGGTACCGCCAACACTGCGACTGTTCGCTACACAACAACTACATATCATCGTTACCGCCAACGCTACGACTGTTCACTACACAACAATTACATAGCCTCGTTACCGCCAACGCTACAACTGTTCGCTACACAACAACTACATAGCCTCGTTACCGCCAACAGCGCTCTGCACAACTTTGTGTAGTTGCATTACTACCAAAACATACATCCAAACCTCGTTGCTGCCAACAGCGCGCTGCACAACTTTGTGTAATTGCATTACTACCAAAACCTACATCCAAACCTCGTTACCGCCAACAGCGCGCTGCACAACTTTGTGTAGTTGCATTACTACCAAAACATACATCCAAACCACATTACCGCCAACAGCGCGCTGCACAACTTTGTGTAGTAGCATTACTACCAAAACATACATCCAACCCTCGTTACCGCCAACAGTGCGCTGCACAACTTTGTGTAGTAGCATTACTACCAAAACCTACATCTAAACCTCGTTACCGCCAACAGCGCGCTGCACAACTTTGTGTAGTTGCATTACTACCAAAACATACATCCAAACCACGTTACCGCCAACAGCGCGCTGCACAACTTTGTGTAGTAGCATTACTACCAAAACATACATCCAACCCTCGTTACCGCCAACAGTGCGCTGCACAACTTTGTGTAGTAGCATTACTACCAAAACCTACATCTAAACCTCGTTACCGCCAACAGCGCGCTGCACAACTTTGTGTAGTAGCATTACTACCAAAACTTACATCCAAACCTCGTTACCGCCAACAGCGCCAACAGTGCGCTGCACAACTGTGTGTAGTAGCATTACTACCAAAACCTACATCCAACCCTCGTTACCGCCAACAGTGCGCTGCACAACCTTGTGTAGTAGCATTACTACCAAAACCTACATCCAACCCTCGTTACCGCCAACAGCGCGCTGCACAACTTTGTGTAGCAGCATTACTACCAAAACATATATCCAAACCTCGTTACCGCCAACAGTGCGCTGCACAACTTTGTGTAGTAGCATTACTACCAAAACCTACATCCAAACCTCGTTACCGCCAATAGCGCGCTGCACAACTTTGTGTGGTAGCATTACTACCAAAACATACATCCAAACCTCGTTACTGCCAACAGCGCCAACAGTGCGCTGCACAACTTTGTGTAGTAGCATTACTACCAAAACATACATCCAAACCTCGTTACTGCCAACAGCGCCAACAGTGCGCTGCACAACTGTGTGTAGTAGCATTACTACCAACACCTACATCCAAACCTGGTTACCGCCAACAGCGCGCTGCACAACTTTGTGTGGTAGCATTACTACCAAAACCTACATCCAAACCTCGTTACTGCCAACAGCGCCAACAGTGCGCTGCACAACTTTGTGTAGTAGCATTACTACCAAAACCTACATCCAAACCTCGTTACTGCCAACAGCGCCAACAGCGCCAACAGCGCCAACAGCGCGCTGCACAACTTTGTGTAGTAGCATTACTACCAAAAACATATATCCAAACGTTTATACAATATTCATGTTTACAAGTCAATGCCGGAATACCACTCTAGGAATAAACATTCCAATTAGTCCAAACCAGTCGATCAAACAGGCAAGATACAGTTACATTGTTTACGTATATCTAATATGTTTTGAAAAGAAGCTTTCCATTTGAACTGAGATGCTAGATGAAGTTCTTTATTAGATTTTCTCTCATTTTCGCGACACTATTCCTAAGAGACTATATTCGTGATAAGCATTCCATGTAATATGTTAATTTCTCCTTATGCATAATTTATTTTTAATTGGACAAAAATAATACTATTTGTGTGTGTGTGTGTGTTACGTTTATTTATCGTCGCTACCGGTTGCCCACATGAGCGACGCCTCCTGAAGAGATTAGTAATTTTAGATGTTTGGAGGATAGTGCAATGATACAGAGAGATACCCATTCCAGAGTCTTCTCTGGTTCTTTTACGTGCACGGTGTAAAGCACCGACACGAGACCTCGGTTTAATGTCCCATCTGAAACTGTTAATTTTATTAGGGTCATACGGGGGATCGAACCTGCGATCCCTGGATTACCAGTCCAGCGTGTTACCACTGGACTACAGATCCGTCTGTAAACCACCATTTACAGCTTTATTGGTGATTTTGTTTTAAAAACATAACCATAAAGGGGGGTAATTTACAAATATAATGTTTCAAAAGCAGGTTTGTTTGTGGCCATAATTTTCAAATGTTATTTGTTACCGTAATAATGTATTATTGAATAATGAACATTGAAGATGATAATCACAATATCTAATAATCTGTTCCTTACAACATCTTGGTGTGCAGCGCATTCTAAGTAAACGCTTTGGGACTTTAAGGACATATTTTTAAACATATTCTTTTTCCCTTTTTTAATCATATCTTATTGAAAATCAATATAGGCTGTCCGATTAGCGCAGTGGTTAGCGCGCGCGCTTCTCATCAATGCGACCCGGATTCGATCTTTGGACAGGGAAGTATGTGAGATGGCACGATGGTCGCCAGATCGGACAGGTGGGTTTTCTCCAGGTACTCCGGTTTCCTCCCACATGAATGACCACATATACGCTTTCATCCGAGCCAACGAGAGTGATTAATATAAGTTGTTAAAAACTTGCTTCGCAATCGTTGTAAAATAAAAAAATAGTACATATGTCATACACATAAAGATACAATACATAGCATGAAAATACAAATGGTTTGGGTCACACGTTTTAACAACATTAGACAACGGACCGCATGATATTCTAACGGTAAACCATATTATGGTTTGATATTACCGTTGTCTACCATTAAATGGTGATCTTGAGGTAATGTTCATATTGGTAGTGTGTGCTTTACGTTACTTTATCGTCGCTACCGGTTGCCCATATGAGACACGCCTCCTAAAGTGATTAGTTATATTCCGTAGGACAGTGCAATTATACAGACAGAGACCCATTCCAATATCCTCTGGTTCTTTTTCGTGCACGGTGTAGAGCACCGAAGCGAGACCTCGGTTTAAAGCCCCATCTGAAAGACTGTTAATATTATTAGGGTTAGACGGGGAATCGAACCTGCGATCTCTGGATTCGCAGTCCAACGTGTTAACGACTTGACCACTGACCCGTATATTTGTGAGACAATATCAAATGATTCGATACACCCGTCTCCGTGGTCGAGTATTTTTTCTCTCTCTTTATTTAGATTATAACAACATTTACATAACAACATTTACATACAACATTTACATAACAACATTTACATAACAACATTTACATAACAACATTTACATAACAACATTTACATAACAACATTTACATAACAACATTTACATAACAACATTTACATAACAACATTTACCATTTACATAACAACATTTACATAACAACATTTACATAACAACATTTACATAACAACATTTACCATTTACATAACAACATTTACATAACAACATTTACATAACAACATTTACATAACAACATTTACATAACAACATTTATCAACATATTTACAGTTTGACAATTTCAATAAAACAATGAATCTCTTATAAGCAATCTCTTAAGCATTTAAACAAAATTATACATTGAATCAGATGAGCATGTAGTTTTCTTTATAATCTAATTGTATTAAAATAAGCTCAGAACTTTGAATGGTAAGAATACTAAAACTTCTCTATGATGGTCACGTAGTAGATGTCGCTGACTTACATACCACTGTAACCTATCATCACCGATGTTCAAGAGTTCGAACCCCGCTCAGACCGTGTATCTTTCTATGAAAACGTTGGTAGTTTCGTAAGGAGGTTGGAACACCAAGTACTGGTTAACCGCTGAAGCCTGCCTAATAGTTTATACAAATTTATTTTTAGCTCGATTGCGAAACAAGTTCTTACAACTTATATTAATCGCTTTCGAGACCTCATTCCTGATGGAATCCATCGCAATGAGGGAGCGAGAAGAGGCAGTGTGAACATTAAATGCCTTGCCTAAGGGCACAGTCGTAACGGCTCCAGCCTGCCCATGCAAGATGTTGTTAGGTAAACTGACCGGGCAAATTGGGCAGCCGGTAGCGACGTTAAATAAATTTAAATACAAAAAATAATAATTAACCGATTTTATTGCAACGATTCCAGACAATATCGGTTAGTAAATGTTGGGACTACTTGAGGAAGAGAGACACAATTGTTGTCAAGTCGTCGTACAGATATGAATTCAATGATACACCATGGGAAATATATTGATCGATAGGGTGCGTATTATTCTCTGCATAGAAACATTATTAAATTGTTCCGCAACGTTTAAAAGGACATTCCGTTTAATAAAAACTATCCCAAAAATATGATGAGTTCACGTCTAGCTATGTAATCATAAAATTGTCTTGAGAAAAGATCTTTTATTGTGGGTTACTACCATAAGCATTGGCTGTTAATGAAATTACAGTTTCCAATCTCTTTTCGTCGTTATTAAATAATAGCGTCCCAGATATCACGGGGATGTCATGCGATTTGATGGTCGGTCGTCAGTGGTTAATGTCGTTGACTTGAAATAACTTTTACCCCTCACCGAACGGTTCGAATCCTACTAGTGGGTCGAATTGTGCGATTTAAGGAAGCTATCCAGCTGGCATGTGGAAGGTATGTGGTTCTACTCGGGTGTCTGAAATACTGCTCAGAGGCACACGGGGTCTTCCTCCACCAATAACAACACACTCAAATTGGTTTTATAATAAACAGTGCAACCGTTTTGGAAAACACCCTCCAAACTTAGACCGTGAAGGGTAATCATCTGGGCCCTCAATTCCAGTGCCTTCGAGCGGGCATACATTTAAAACACACACGCACGCACGCACGCACACTCACACCACACCCAACCCCCACAAACCACACACACATATATCAAAGCGTTGTCATGCGATTTGATAGTGTGTCTATGTTTTGGTTTTAAAGTAGCAACACTGCAGCTGGTGTAGGTTCCCATTTCAGCTGTTTTTCAGACACGGGCGGGCAGAACCCAGACAAGACCACCGATCTTCCGCAACCCGCAAATCAGCGGAATTGCTTCCACGCATGAAGTAATTCGATACCCCCAGTGAATTTCTAACTTTCAAAGGTTCAAACGAAGTCAACGACGGTAATTACCCAGTCACTGAGGTCCCAATGCGATTTGATTTACATGTACTTGTATAAATATGTGACATCCATGTCCGCCTGCGTGGTGGAGTGGTTACGGTCGCTGACTTGTATATCACTGTAACCTATCATCACTGATAATGTGTCCTTCAGTGCAGTGCCCACTTCATTTCGCGGGTTTATGAACATTAGAGCTGTGAATAGAACATGTTCGCATCCTTAAGTTGGCAGACATTTTGTAAATATGTGGTTCCTTAATTCAGGTAGAAATTAGTACATTAGATTTGCTGTTTTTTATTCGAGGAATGTAAACTTGCACATTTGTAGTTCCGTAAATTTGGATAAATCTTAGTAGCTTTTAGATCGGCGGACATTCAAGGGCATATTGACAAACGTGTGTGTTGCATGAACCACTAGCAACCATACGGTCAATGACTACTACTTCTTACCAACGAATCCTTGATCCTTTTACTTAAATTCCTGAAACTTTTACCACGAGTACGACCGAACTTTAAAGAAACACTACTCAAGCGTTCCTTTGGTCCAAATATTATAGAATATGTTCAATAGATAACCAAGACTAAGTACAGATAGTATCCGCCAACATATCAATTAAGTACCAGATCATACTGTCTAGTGAATTAATCATAGAGAGTCTAGTAATTAAATAGACTTGATGCAGGTGCTCGCTGTTCACTGCATATAAAATATACGTATTCCCAGCATCCTGTGCGTAATGCTAGGTAATTGATAGCGATTGGTCCCTTGTGAGTTACAATAATGCTTCCTCCCGGCAGAATAAATCGGTTGTGACATGACACCGGTCGATTAGCAAATCAACTTCCGGTTCCGTTGTTGATAAATAGATCCGTAATTCTCCCGCAACAAACTCAGAATACAGATGATCCAATTTGATGGCTAGTCAAACGGATATGACGTATAGCGGCATCCGCAAACACGCAGTGGTTTAAGAGGCGACGACTGTCCATTAAAAGAGTTTCAGATATGTGAATGAAATGATAAAAAATAACTGTATCTAGATAACATATCCACATATTTTACTTTTCAGTTCATTTGTATTGATTCATTGGTGACTATTTGACTCTAAGTTCAAATAAAAAATCGAGAGTGTTGTTCTTGTAAATTTTGGAAAGGGCTGTTGCTAATGTTTTCAAAACGTGTAGCACAATCCTTTTGCACTTTGAAACTGTCATGTATATGGATATTATCAGGTTTTGTGTATGTTTGTTTTAAATGTGACAGTAATGTTATTGTAATATGTAATTGTAAATTGTATTCGTCATTTTGAAAACAAGTTGCAATAAAATATTATTAAATTAATTAAATTTCTATATTTCATTGGAAAACATAAACTAAATATAATTCAAATATATATATCTCCATTCGGTATGATGTTGTAGGTTATCGGCACTAGGGACAATATGGCTATTAATGTATGTTGGGGCCGACGATTGACAAGATTGTACAATGTGTACCATGTAAAATTAATGTAAAAGAAGAAGAAGATAAGATTATTCCATATTCTTATAGAATGTTGCTGTAATCGCTTTTTAATTTAATTTATTCACATCATAGTATCGTATAATTGTAGTGGTGATATATAGGCCCATTGGGTCGGGTGTTGAATGTTAATTGCTGTTGTTAATATGCACATGTCACACTAATAAATCATTTACTCACTCATTTACTTACTCATTATTAAATTAAATATTGGCAGGGTAATGACATAGCTTCTTTGATGTACTTTCAAACATTTATCAAATATGACATGATAGATATAAATTTATCTATTGATGACCATGCTATGTAGCCCAAATATTTCAAATCTTATATCTCTGTATTTTTCACAACATAATATAACATGGTATTCTGATTCAAGTACCTTTTGATTGCATACTTTACATAATCTATTGTTTTTATCAATACCATTAAATCTTCCAAATTCAATTTCTAATGTATGGGATGTTAATCTTAAACATGTAAAACGTTGACGTAAACTATCACTAGATAGCGAAGAAGTCACTCTTACTCATGACGGCATGCGCAGATATTTACGTGCAATGAAACACTCAATAGTGCGTATGCTAATGAACTAACGTGAGTAAACGTGATCATTCAGAACTGTTCCTCCTGGACGTTATAAACGTTTGCTCTAAAGTGATGTATGATTTGTTGAGTCTGGGATTGTTCAAGCAATCAGAAGGCTGGGAACTGGGCTTGATGTTTGGGGAACTGTTTTATAGCAGCCAATATATCAATCGTCTAGTCAAATCTAGTTAAGCAAGCAGAAGCTTTGTATACGACTATTTGTAATAATCAATTTTAGTATTTACACAACTCATATATTCAGTCATTTTGTTTGTTACAATCTAGTATTTTGGGGAGGGTCGTAACTAATGTTGCTAAAACTTGTGGCCCAACCCATTTGCTTTAACATTTATTGACAATTCTTGTGCAAAATAATGACATAAATCGTATATACTATGCATAATTATACAAGTGTGTTCATTTATTTTGTTCTGTACATTGTATATATAGAATGAATGCAATAACATATGATTAAACTAAATAAGACTTTTTGTATCGTCTAATCAATTGCCCCTTACATTTATACGTGTACAGTCTACATCTGTTATGTCGAATTCCGTCGGACCGAACAAAATACTTCGACATAACCGAGGTTTGACTTAGCGAAATTCGATATACACGGAGCCAGTTATATGTACAATGATATTGTCTGAAATGGGACTTTGATCCGACTTCGAGATAACCGGCGAATTTGACATAACCGACTTTGACATAGCGGATGTAGACTATATTATTATATGCATTGTTTGTTTGTATGTTCGGGTTTTACGCATGGGCTATGGCGCAGGCGGGCAGTTTACCTATGAACACCTTTCCTGGGAAAGCCCCAGCGGTTACCCAGTACTTGGTGCACAAACCGCTGTAAGAAACTGGCAACGTTTTCATATAAATGAGACACGGCCTGAGCGGGATTTACATTCTGTAGAAATTTGCGTTTTCACTGATGTATTGTCGCTTTAACCGAGGAACAATGATAAATGATACCATGTAGCAGAATATTACATTCTGTAGAAATTTGCTTTGCAGTGTCGCTTTATATAATCTAGGTTTTGAAGATTTTCAAATTAACAAGACAATTACATTCTGTAGAAATTTGCCTTTTCACTGATGCATTGTCGCTTTAACCGGGGAACAACGATACATTATACCATGTAGCAGATAATTACATTCTGTAGAAATATGAATTTTCACTGATACAGTTTCGCTTTAAATAATATAGATTTTAAAATATTTTCAAATCAACTAGAGCATTACATTCTGTAGAAATTTGCCTTTTTACTGATGCAGTTTCGCTTGAAATAATATAGATTTTAAAAGATTTTCAGATCAACAAGACAATTACAATCTGTTGAAATTTGTGTTTCCACTGATGCATTGTCGCTTTAACCGGGGAACAACGATACACTATACCATGTAGCAGAAAATTACATTCTGTAGAAATTTGATTTTTCACTGATGCAGTTTCGCTTTAAATAATATAGATTTTAAAATATTTTCAAATAAACAAGAGCATTACATTCTGTAGAAATTTGCTTTTCCACTGATGCATTGTCGCTTTAACCGGGGAACGACGATAGACTATACCATGTAGCAGAATATTACATTCTGTAGACATTTGCTTTTCCACTGTTTATACAAATTTATTTTAGCTCGATTGCGAAACAAGTTCTTTCAACTTATATAAATCACTCTCGAGACCTCATTCCTGATGGAATCCATCGCCACGAGGGAGAGAGAAGAGGCAACGTGGAATTTAAATGCCTTGCCTAAGGGCACAATCGTAACGGCTCCAGCGGGGCTCGAACTCCAGACCTTTCGCACCTGAAGCGAACGCACATCCACTGCGTTATCACGACTTCCACAAAAGTCCACGTAATGGCTACAGCTGGGAGCGAGGTCCGGGAATCTTACACCTGAAGCGATCGCCAACTTGATCTCGGTTGCTGGACCAAATATATAGACATCAACATGAAACTATGCACGTGCCTTTGAGGTAAAATTGATTTCAGAAAACAAATATAGGCAAATTTGGTATCAAAATGTGCGAAATATTTGTTAAATTAGTGCATGAAGTATGTGTGAAGGATTATTTTCTTCAGTCATACTATCATGACTGATTCAATTCATAATTCTTAAATATGTAACAAAAATATATCGCTCAATATAAAAGAGCACAGTTTCTTATGGTGTCAGTATACAACGCATCAGATCCAGTGTAGCATGACTTTACTGGTATGAATTTGTCCTGGTTCGGTATTAATATTTTTAGTTATACGTAATATTTCTCAATGTACGTATTCTTGAAATATGTAATATATTTTCAGGTTTAAAAGTTCCAGCGTACACGGTAGTACACGGTAGTAGTATTATTGTATTTGTTTAACTATTAAGACCACCGCCGAAATACACTGTACTATTATACCATATTTGATCATTTTTGACCTACTTCATATGTTATAATGTTTGTTTGTATTTGATGAAATAAAAACTACTACTAAATATGTCGCCATATTTCTCAATAAATTGTATTCACGGTGTGGCGGACGCGTTGTCCCAAATGTTCGTGGCTGACGAGCCCCCAGTGGGTGTCATGACCCACACTTCTATTTATCTCTCAATGTCTCAGTTGATCTCCTGCCAGGGTCTAACCTATCATAGATTCACTGGAGTTGTCTAAGGATATTTGTATCTTCGGTCTCACAATAATAACACAACACAGTGGTTTTATCTTCCTAAAATATAATATTATTCTTCCGTATTTTCTTTATTTATGTTTTATATCTCATGCATATATCTCTGCTTAATTCAACTTTTATTTTATTTATTTAAGTCAGAATTTAGTCGCTTATCGCTAATTGTCCCGATCAGCTCTAATCTCTTTAATCCGTAATTACTCTCTTCATACAATCTCATCAATGTTTCTGCTTCAATAAACTTCGTCTCACAATAATATATTATATTCACCGGAATTAAATATGTTTATCTAGGCTGAATAAACTTATACCTCGTATTTACTTTTAAATACTCAATTAAGCTATCTTTCTCTTAATGTCTATTCTCTTCTAAGTATCATAGAGACAGTTAATTCTGTGTCTTATTTTCTAGATGACGCAACGATCCGTTCCTTGGATGTCACCTTTGTGTATCTGATTTGGTTGTGTGTGTTTTACCGGTTGCCCATATGAGCGACGCCTCATGAAAATATTAGTCATTTTAGTTTTTTGGAGGATAGTGCAATGATACAGACAGAGACCCATTCCAGAGTCTCCACTGGTTCTTTTACGTGCACGCTGTGCACCATCGACACGAGACCTCGGTTTAAAGTTTAATAGATTTGATATTTTGGGCGCGAAAATGATAGCAGACGATAGGCATAAGACAAATATATATAGTACATGGTAAATCAATGATGTCGTATATTAAATAGATTCATGTATTTATATAATACATAACTATTTATATATGACAATAATAACATTTCGTGTAAATATTGTTTGTTTTTCATATATTTTGCACAACAGCAGTGTGTTTACGCTTGCTCTTAAACAAAACTGTAAACACAATTAATATCCGACGTTTTTATCTGGAGATGAATTATGCTTGATGCACAGAAGGGCTTATGTTAATAGATCTTATTACAAGACTGTTGTTGGGGAGATATTCACTAGAAATCATATTTTGTGTGGAAATGGAATTGAATTGTCTGGAGAGTTTTCAATCAGACGGATTACTGTCTCGCCTAATGATGTTGTAGCAGTTTTGTTTTGTTCCAATGGGAACGCAGAAACTCGTGGTCAAACATACACGATCATGTAAACAATCAACATTCGTAGCAATTTGCCGTGCTTTACGTGATTCAATATTCTGTGTGTATAATATCGTGCTAAAGCCGTGCTTCAGTGCAAACAGACGGATCTGTAGTCCAGTGGTTAACACGTTGGACTGGTAATCCAGGGATCGCAGGTTCGACCCTAATAAAGTTAACAGTCTTTCATATGGGACTTTATAAACCGAGGTCTCGTGTCGGTGCTTTACACCGTGCATGTAAAAGAACCAGAGGATACTCTGGAATGGGTCTCTGTCTATACATTACACTATCCTCCAACAATCTAAAATGACTAATCTCTCATATGGGCAGCCGGTAATTTAACATAAAACACGCACGTCAGTGAAATAAGTAATGTTCAGTGTATTTAGAATGTTGGTTTAGCTTTTGCGTTCAAAGTTGCAACGTCAGCTTGGGTCACATGGCAATTCTGTATCATTGCACTATCCTCCAAAAATCTAAAATGACTAATCTCTTCAGTAGGCGTCGCTCATATGGGCAACCGGTGTGACGATGAATAAACGTAAAACACCACAACAAACCTTATTTGTAATTGCATGTACTTAATAATTAACACAAAAGAAGTGGCAGTGTTTGTTTTTTTGTGGGATCTGAACCATACAGCGGCGATGGGGCAAGTGTTTTGCAGTCAGCGACCGTAAACACTCGGCTACTGGGTAATGTGGACATACGAGTCTTGCCTAACGATATCGCAACCGTGGTTCTTGCGGGGTTCGAACTCACATCATCAAGACTACGAGGCGGGCATCGTATCGATGTCACCATGGAAGCCACACAGGCTGTGATAATGAATACATTGAATAAAAGAAGAAGACGAAGGTGTATTTACATATAAACCCACAAATGGGTCATTTATAAGCAATAGTTTAACAGATATGGTAAATAACGCAACATGGCAAAGACAGAGCCAACAGTATATGTGTAATGATTTTATACCAATGTTTGTAATATTGTGGTCATTTCGTTTTATCGATTTCTGTGAGCAATGGTTGCCAATTGAAGTTAGGAAATTGGAACAGAATCCCTTTAAATCAACATATTTGCCCAACGTGTAACCAAGGGATAGGAGACGAACTTCATTATTTATTAGAATGTAGTTCCTTATTGTATAAAGGGAACATATTGATCAACGGTATATTCTTTAGGAGACAAGCTATTATGTATTATGAGAAACCTATGTTAAAACTAATACTGTATGCATAACTGAATACAATAATATGTAAGAATTAATAAAAAATATGTCTGTTTTAGCAATACTGTATTATTGTATTTGGAGGTGATGGTTTTTATTTATTGTCCTTTTATGTAGTGGATATTTATTATTTAATATTCTAACACGACCCAGCTAATAACATACATACTTGTAGAGTAAAATCTACCTCGGGTTATTCTGCGATATACCTACCTTGAACTATGCTGCGCGCGCACCGTGTTTTGGTTATTCCATTTATACAATGCGTATAAAGTTTTATGAATGAAAGTCACGTGATGTTTGTAAATACTACCGTGGGAATTCGCGGAAGTGAGCTATTTTTAGAATCATATAATCTCTTGTCCGTCTTGTTTTTCTATTAAGTAACGTTTCAGTTACTATTCTGTACAGTTTTATTTGACAAAATAAATATAATTATTGATCAATTACAACTTTTGTTCATTTATGCACTAGATTGATATTTTCCATAAAAATAACGTCATCACCCCTTACGCGGGAGGAAATTTCGAAAGCCAAATGCAGCGGAGTAGCACTGCGTTTGAAGAAAATACTCCTTTGATTCTCGTCTAAATTCGTGTTAAAGTCGTATTAGAATCGAAATAACAAGTATCAACCGTGGTATATCGCAGAATAACCCTCGTGTGTCGATCTTATGCGTAGAAATATATCACTCAGGCATTCGGCCTTCGCGTTATGTCGAATTCTCCAGTTATCTCTGATCAACGTCCCGTTTCAGACACTATCATTTTACATATAACTGGCTCCGTTTATATCGATGTTATCATTTATAGTCAAACTTCGGTTATGTCGAAATAGTTTGCTCGGTTCCACGGAATTCGACATAGCGGATGTAGACTGTATTGATATGCATGCATGACTTGAGTGAAATAAAATTTCAATTGCATTGTATTGCGGAATGTAATTGTCGGTTTAAAATAAAGGACTGTTTCTGTTACAAAATAACCGTCAATCATGTTACAAAATGACCGTCAATCATATTACAAAATAACCGTCAATCATGTTACAAAATAACCTTCAATCATGTTACAAAATGACCGTCCATCATGTTACAAAATAACCGTCCATCATGTTACAAAATAACCGTCCATCATGTTACAAAATAACCGTCAATCATGTTACAAAATGACCGTCAATCATATTACAAAATAACCGTCAATCATGTTACAAAATAACCTTCAATCATGTTACAAAATGACCGTCCATCATGTTACAAAATAACCGTCCATCATGTTACAAAATAACCGTCCATCATGTTACAAAATAACCGTCAATCATGTTACAAAATGACCGTCAATCATATTACAAAATAACCGTCAATCATGTTACAAAATAACCTTCAATCATGTTACAAAATGACCGTCCATCATGTTACAAAATAACCGTCCATCATGTTACAAAATAACCGTCCATCATGTTACAAAATAACCGTCAATCATGTTACAAAATGACCGTCAATCATATTACAAAATAACCGTCAATCATGTTACAAAATAACCTTCAATCATGTTACAAAATGACCGTCCATCATGTTACAAAATAACCGTCAATCATGTTACAAAATAACCTTCAATCATGTTACAAAATAACCTTCAATCATGTTACAAAATAACCTTCAATCATGTTACAAAATGACCGTCAATCATGTTACAAAATAACCGTCAATCATGTTACAAAATAACCGTCAATCATGTTACAAAATAACCGTCAATCATGTTACAAAATAACCGTCAAAGATGCAAATAACCGCATCATGTTACAAAATAACCGTTAATCATGTTACAAAATAGCCGTCAATCATGTTACAAAATAACCGTCAATCATGTTACAAAATAACCTTCAATCATGTTACAAAATAACCTTCAATCATGTTACAAAATAGCCGCCAATCATGTTACAAAATGACCTTGTTACAAAATAACCGCCAATCATGTTACAAAATGACCGTCAATCATGTTACAAAATAACCGTCAATAATGATGCAAAATAACCGCCAATCATGTTACAAAATAACCGTTAATCATGTTACAAAATAGCCGTCAATCATGTTACAAAATAACCGTCAATCATGTTACAAAATAACCTTCAATCATGTTACAAAATAACCTTCAATCATGTTACAAAATAGCCGCCAATCATGTTACAAAATGACCTTGTTACAAAATAACCGCCAATCATGTTACAAAATAACCGTCAATCATGTTACAAAATAACCGTCAATCATATTACAAAATAACCGTCAATCATGTTACAAAATAGCCGTCAATCATGTAACCGTCAATCATGTTACAAAATAACTGCCAATCATGTTACAAAATAACAGCCATTCATGTTACAAAATAACCTTCAATCATGTTACAAAATGACCTTGTTACAAAATAACCTTCAATCATGTTACAAAATAACACCAAATCATGGTACAAAATAACCGCCAATCATGTTGCTTAGTGATGACCATAACTCGATTTGGCAAATAATTTTATTTTGGACTAGATTATGCAATGTGTTCACCGTTGTGAAAACTTGTTTCGCAATCGAGCTAAACTAATTGTGTATACATTAAACCTTTCCTTCATAGTAATTAAATAAGACATCCTGCAATTACTTCCCTTGAATATCCCCTAAGAGTAAATAGGTCATCATAATCGGTGTCCTCTGTTTTTATCGCTGTTTCCTTTGCACAACATGATATCAATTTTAATCCACTTTCTCATCAGATTCTCTAATTATTAAATTACTATATCTCAAACAGATAGCCTACAGCATGTACTATGGGTACTTATCTGTAACATTCTGCTATCAGCTAATTAACAAGATTTTGATCAATCATAATTTATCATACCGCAACATCTGGCATATCTGGTTTCACGGCTATGAACGTTTGTACCAGCGTTGGCCAGCGTTTGAAAAGTCTAAGAAATGATCCCAAATGTCGGCGAAATTACGTTCGCGAGAAGGATTGTTTTCATTCACACTACGAACGTTGTATCCGGCGCACATGTTTTACGAACGTGTGTCCTAGCGTTTGACAGCATTTACCAGCGTTGTATTTATTTTCTATTAGCCTAGACGATTTTTTGCCAACGGACAGCCGACTTAGTCCAACTTAGACGAGCGAATACTCAGCACAGGTAAGCTGCGGTAGCCGAATGTAGCCGAACATCTTTTTTCCACAACCACCAGCGTCTCAGTCGACGTTTGCCAACGGAGTCTAACCTAGGCAACAAGCGTACAACTTAACCCAGCGTTCAGGAACTTAGTTTAAAGTTTATTTATTTTACAACGACTGCGAAGCAAGTTTTAACTACTTATATTAATCACTCTCGTTGGCGCGGATGAAAGCGTAAATGTGGTCATTCGTGTGGTAGAAAACCGGAGTACCCGGAGAAAACCTACCGGTCCGATCTGGCGACCATCGTACCATCTCACATTCCAGGTTCGATGATCGAACCCAGGTTGCATTGGTGAGAAGCGAGCGCGCTAACCACTGCGCTAACCTGACAGCCACCGTTTTTGCATGTTAATATTTTTCAACGAGTACAATGTTTATAAACGTTTAACAACTTTTACTAGCAGAGCTGGACGTTTGTCCGAGCGTTTGGTAAACGTCGGTACAAACGTCGTAATGTGAACACAGCTTAAAGTGAACAACAGTAAAAACAAAGGAATCAAAGTAGAAGAATATACATTTCGGGATATATCTGACTTTATCAACGGATGTAATAGAAAGCAAGTGGTGTCACTCATTGTACAAACAAAATTTTCCTATGAATAATACTGCAATGGATCCCAATTGAAGAACGCATTTCATACATAGACTATATTAAAGCGCCATTGCATCGCAAAAAGCCCAAACAATGCTTTCTTACGTGTAGATAGCATTGCTACTATAAATTCTTCAGAACTAATTCGAACACTAACTTTCTATACATAAACGGTGTTTTTGTGGTATATAAACTCTCAAAAGTGAAAGTAGGATTTCATATAACGGTCAGCTACTCTCCTGAATTGATGTTTATTTATTATTGGAGTATATACCAAGCGCGTGTTACTGTCGTTTAGAGATATTTTAAATCGTATTAGTCTAAACGATAAATATACACATGCACATAGGGTGAGATATAACGGTAAATCTGTACCATAAATCGTGTTATTCAGGATACACACATTGTGTTACGCATGGATATGATATTGACCCTGTTTACATTAGTTTGTTTTGTCAACAAACGTCGTGTACGACGGTTGTTTATTTAGTTGAAATACTCAGCTTTTGAGGTAAATATTCGGAAAACTATACGTTATAATAGGAAAATACGTTCTGTAGAAATTTGTGTTTTGTCGCTTTAACACGAATGCCAGTTTTACTTATGTATCAAACGAAATTAAGCTACGGTGATACACGACACACGGAATTGGTGTTGATAGAATTGCCTACTGCTGTCAGTCGGCTCCAGTAGTATTGTGTTCGAAATGAATTGGTCTGAATATGTTCTCAACAATTGGCGAACGTTGAATTCAAACAGGAATATTTTTGCATACTATTATGAAGCTTTATTTACGTTACAACGATTGCATCCGAAACAAACTTTAAACAGTTATATTAATCTCTCTCTTTTGTGTGGATGCAAGTGTATATGTGGTCATTCGTGTGGGAGGAAACCGGAATAGCTACTCGGAGAAAACACACCTGTCCGATCTGGTGATAATCGCCGTACCATCTCACATTATATATATAAATCACAGATAAATTAATGTTATATTGTCCGTGTTGCAATGTTAGAGACATTGAAGATGAGTATCAGTTTATTTTAATGTGTCGGTGTTACTCACATTTGAGGAAAGAACTCATTAATAATTAGAGGTTATTAAACGGCTGCGGTGGGCCATTTGTGGATATTGGCGCACCCTATCGGATAGGTGCGCCAATATCCACAAATGGCCCACCGCAGCCGTTTAATAACTTCTTTATTGCATACGTAGCCGTATGTTTCTTCTGCTGTTATTTGCTTATTTCGCTCAGCCATTTTACCGTCAAGAGACAACAATCTGTCAGACAACGACATTAGTGTTGCTTCGGCGGCCATGTTTACACAATATAGTTACTATGTTGTTGCTACCTGTGACACTTGCTCGTGATTTATTCTCGGCGCGTCGAGCCAATATCCGATATTGGCCCGGCAGAGCCAAAACTCGAAATATATTGCCCGCGTCGACCAGATATTTTGCTTTTCTACAATTAAATTTGTTACTATTTATAGTAACGTATGCAATAAGTGTTACTACGTGAGACCAAGCATGTATAACGTTTGTATTTAATGAACAGTGCTAATAGAACGGTTTTATTAAGCTTGGCTTCAGTGCCTGTTTTTATCTTTCTTTTTATTGTCGGTACTTTCATAGCGTGTCTGTAGTTTCTTAGCGTAGTTATAGATACATTTATTTCTAGTCTGGATTAATAAAAACAAATACGTGTAGCACGAAGGAAGGGCGGGGCATATTTGAGTTGTATCCGCAATTGTTATCAAATGTATGCTTGCGCGTGTCACGTAAATACCATAGACTCTTGGGGTCTGGATAAATGGCTTCGGGTTCAAAACCTGACACTACATACAACATATTTAGGCCATGCCCAAGCATGTTCAAACATGACATATACGTGCTCTGATAGTGACGGGGGGTCATTTTTAAATACGGTTGGAATTTATATGTTTTCTTATTATTTTTTTGAAACATTTTTGCTTAGTCATTTGTCCAGACCCCAATCGTCTGTGTGTTATACAACTGCGCTAATCGGACAGCGACTCGTATAATTATGTTGTATCTGCCTAGAATTAAAGCGTCACATTGCTATTTCTTAGAAATATGTGCTGCACACTGAAATATTCTGTCGAGCATGTGATTAGAAAACGTGACAATAGGAAATATTTGTAACTGTCAGCACAAAGTCATATTAAATAGATAAGAATTATAATTATATGTTCATTAAGTACTATGTATATTGTTAACATATGACAATTATGTTCGTATGCTGCTATAAAAGGAAAATTTTTTTAAAAAAAAGAAGAAAAAAATGACAATTGACAATGTGTGCTATATTTCCAATTTTCAAAAAGGAATTATTCAGATTAACAACATCTTAAAAGATATGCCCGCAACTAAACTGGTTTCTGTGAACTTATTATATAGTTAAATTACCTCCTTGTATGAATATTTATTTCACTAATTTTTTATTTATTTTTCGGGTTTTACGCCTGCATCAGCACCATTTTGGGCTATATCGCCGGCGGGTAGTTTACATAACAACACCTTTCCTGGGCAGGCTCCAGCGGTTAACCAGTACTTGGGTGCACCAACCTCCGTAAGAAACTGCCAACTTTTTCATATAAATATGACACGGCCTGAGCGGGTCTCGAACCCGTGACCATCAGTGATGATAGGTTACAGTGGTATACAAGTAAGCGACCTTAACCACTCGACCACGGAGGCGGACATTTATATCACTAAATCACTAAATCACTAATGCTCGGTAACTCACTGAAGGTATTACTAGGATCCATTTGCAATTGACATATACTTTTTAGTTTATATTTGATCAACGAACGAGGTTGTTTGTTTTGCCATTTA
The DNA here is from genome assembly GCA_014843695.1 of Archivesica marissinica. Lineage (NCBI taxonomy): Eukaryota > Metazoa > Mollusca > Bivalvia > Venerida > Vesicomyidae > Archivesica > Archivesica marissinica. Next base: position 54,208,609 of record CM026392.1, read on the forward strand.
AAGTGGCACAAACAGGTTAGGTCATTAAGCGACCCTAAATTTATTATTTGTGGAAGAAGACGCCGGTGCATGTCAGGCACTGGTGGCATCCGGGTACAACCACTGACCCCCGCAAGACAGCTGAATAGCATTCCTCATATGACAGAATTCGACACATACAGCGGTGTAGAATCGAAATAATAAAATATGTGTATCGTGTTATATACTAGAGAACATAGAAAACGCACACCTACATTATATACTGGAGGACATAGAAAACGCACACCTACATTATATACTAGAGGACATAGAAAACGCACACCTACATTATATACCAGAGGACATAGAAAACGCACACCTACATTATATATCAGAGGACATAGAAAACGCACACCTACATTATATACTAGAGGACATAGAAAACGCACACCTACATTATATACTAGAGGACATAGAAAACGCACACCTACATTATATACTAGAGGACATAGCAAACGCACACCTACATTATATACTAGAGGACATAGCAAACGCACACATACATAGATTATTATTATTATTAACATGAAAACGAAATGCGAAGGTTTCCATCAAAGCTATATCACATCTTTATTTAAAACACAAACTGAACAACTAAAAAATATTCCAAAATGTTTAAAACTATGTATTTATATAATTATTGTTTTTCATGTAAATCATGTAAAAACACACTTATCCGAAGTGTGCGTTTTTTCTGTCCTCTAGTATATATGTATAGTCGAATCAAACACGTTTTGTCGTTCTGAGCTTCAGAAGGCATACGTGGATAATACCTACCGCCCCCTCCCCAAACTCCTAATCAGCATTTAAAATAAACAACTGAGAGACAAATATTACTTCTTAAATATAATATGTGTAAAGCAATTCAAATTTGTCTGTGTGTGACCTATCTGTATGTGGGTGTGTATGCGTGCGTGCGTACGTGCGTTTTACTAAATAAACAAGAACAATTAGACAAATCACAATACATTTTCATGGACATGTTATGAGAGTAGGTAGTCTTACATGCAAACATGTGCATCACTTGTTGTTCCTTGACTAAATAAAATGTTGCTCTGAATTGGAACGACTGATTGTATTGCACCAAAAGGCGAGCGAATAACTCTGGACAATTGGCTTTGCTGAATATTTGCGATTTCGGAAGCCGAGCGACTGTGACGTGCGTATTAAACAGGATAGGATCGACTGATTCACTCTTCCTTTGTCGTAAAGGCGACTAATTGGGTTAGACTGGCAGGTCTGTACCATAATTCCAAGTCAAGATGGCTGACAATATTTAAGACAGGAAACCACTAAAAGTTGTGTGTGAGGTATACATATGTATCCTTTTTAACGCTAAAATATGCTGGAATTTTAATCCAGTGGTCGTAGGGTCTCATTTTCATAGTCTTTCGGATGAGACTTTAAACCGAGGTCTCGTGTCGGTGCTTTACATCGTACACGTAATGGAACAAGAGGAGACTCTGGAATGGATCTCTGTCTGTATCATTACACTATCCTCCAAAATCTAAAATAATTAATCACGTCAGGAGGCGTCGTTCACATGGGCAACCGGTAGCGACGATAAATAAACGTAAATCACACAACAAACTATATGAAATCAAGACGCTTGGCAGAGTTGTCACACATAGACATTGTATATTAAAATGACTCGCGCTTTCTGTTAGAAAAACCCTTTTTAACTGCCGAAAAACACAAACATGCTTAGGTGTCATGTGCTTTCTGAGATATATTATGTTGTTTATAAGCTGCCACTGTCACACATGACACCAACATGACCTCACTTAATTGTAAATCGATAGTTTAATGAAAATGAAAACAAAATGTCTCTAATAGAACTAAACCGGAGGGTGTGAGATTCAGTACCCAGAAAATGCAAATCGTAATGGCTCATTGACATTACGGTTTATGTACACACATTGCACGCCCTGTCTTTCTCTGTGTGTGTATGTGTGCTTTACGTTTATTTATCGTCGCTACCGGTTGCCCATATGAGGGATGCCTCCTGAAGAGATTAGTCATAAAGAGATCATTTAATTATGGTCACACGGGGGATCGAACCTGCGATCCCTGGATTGCCAGTCCAACGTGTTACCACTGGACTACAGATCCGTATATAACCCTGTCTTTCAAACAGCATTCACTGTTTACATAGAAAATACGCCGTAATCAACGCATGTGGTCTCTAGATAAGTAACTACCTAATTATCGATACTAATTGGCATGCCAGTGAACGGCAAATGTGTTCGTTTTGTTAAAGCAGCATTACATCGTAATAAAGATTGTTTGTGTAAAATATAAATATTAATGTATGTGTGTTTACAAACATCGAAATAGTCGCTCAGAAACGATAACAATTTCAATAAATTTAAACCGTCGTATACGCGAATTTGTTTATCAACACACGAAATATAAACACGCACAGCGCGCATGCGTGAAACAACAGAGGATGTAGAAAACAACGTATATATTTTGAACATGAAAGACTATCTATCTATCTTCCTCTAATGTCGAATCCCTCACGGGGATGTAGAAATGTCCCTAAAAGACTTAGTTAACAGAGGTATGAATCAACATATCAAGTAATTTAATTAAGAAAGACAACGTGGAACAAATGCGTTACGGTTGTAAACAAGTGCGTGACCGATTGACTCGGAAAGTCCTACTTTCGGTTTCGAGTTTGTTTTATTGCAAAAAAACACTGTTTACCAAATGAACATAAGCATACAAAGTATAATGTTAAAATTTTAATTTTTCAAATATCTTTTATTTCATACGATGTAATGCTGCTTTAAAGACATTCCCACCCCACCCCATTTTTCTACTGTTAAATACATTTTGCCCTCATTTATTACCATTGGATTCCATTTTTCCACATTCGACATTATGTGTTTAAACTTTATTTCTTTTACAACTTATATTAATCACTCTCGTTGGCTCGAATGAAAGCGTAAATGTGGTCATTCGTGTGGGAGGAAACCGGAGTACCCGGAGAAAAACCCACCTGTCCGATCTGGCGACCACCGTACCATCTCACATACATCCCAGTCCGAGGATCGAACGCGGGTCGCATTGGTGAGACATTATGTAATACATAATACTGAATTCCTAAATCGATATACATCATCATTCTCTAGATACTGCTGTTTACTTTGTATTTCGGCCTCCACATACTTTAACGACGCCGATGTATTTCATACCTCGATGGAAACTATTAACAAGCGATTCATTCCTTTAATCGAATGACTACTGTAGCTAAGCAATATTCACACCGAATACAGGAGGTTTCAGAAGAACTGTATATGCATGTAAAATTGATTTAGATCATATTAGTGAACGTGAATATTTTGTAGGTATATGTTCATTGTCATAGCCGATACGCAGTGGCGGATTATGGGGAGGACTGACTGGGCTGAAGCCCCCAGATATTTAGGGCCCCCACAATTAGTATTTGAAATCTGTAATTAACTGAATAAAATTTAAGGAATTTGTTTTAACTGACTACATAAATAGACACTTATAAGATATCCTGAGCTTTCCAACGATGTAAGACTTTATTAATATTTTGTGTTTAGTCGATTGCAGCAATAACGTATAGTGCACTGTTCCACGAGTCTAATAGTCCCGCAATACGCGTCGACAGGTGAAATCCCTTCTTACCAACAAAGGCGATAGCGGAAAACTGTAATTTTGGTGAATTTCGACCAAACGGGGGTAATGTGAGAAAGGTTTATTCAACAGAAAGTTCTTGTTTGCATACACTAGTATGTATCTTGATGAAAGGGCCCCTGTTTGAGCTACAGCCAGGGCCCCATTCAACCTTAACCCGCCCCTATCGGTACGCGACGCTCCTATCGAATACTCGCCACTTCTGAATCTCTGCTATTTATATAGTAAGAAGAGAAAGATGAGGCTGTGGAAACAATTATAGGTCCATATATCACTCAAAACGTCAATGTGACATATGTCTACATAAACAATGGTTGTACACAGTATGATACTAATTATGTCAAACCTTAGACATTCCTGAGTCGCGACAAATCTCGAAACGTCGAAGCCAAATAAGGTCAAATAGAAACTATAAATATCGTACTGGTTACCAGGATGTAAAAGTACATGACATTTGTTCTAGATAATGCTCGAATTATATTTCCCCGAATCTCGAAACATCGAAGCCAAATAAGGTCAAATAGAAACTATACATAACGTACTGGTTACCAGGATGTAAAAGTACATGATATGTGTTCTAGATAATGATCGAATTATATTTCCCCGAATGAACATTGCAATCAATTTAAACAAAAGAACAGCCACGAGAGATATTGTTAGATTTTAATGCTCGTGGGTAAAATACATCTGGATCATACACTTAAACGAATGCTGTGTGTTATTTCCGTTACATAAATCACTGCTACCAAACATTAATTGGCTCTTGATCGTCAAGTTTAGATGCTTTTTTAAATGACGTCACTGGAGCTTATCCTGGCGTTACTTTAAAGCGCATTACATTACAAAAAGCAAATAAAATGCATTTGTTCACGTATAAATGCATAGCTACTACACATTCTTCTGAATACATTCTTGGTATACATTTTTGGTATACAAACTTTCAAAAGTGAAAATAGAATTTCATATAACGGTCATCCGCGCTCCTAAATTGACGTTTGTTTGTCATTGGAGTCAATACTAAACACGCGATTCTTTCGATTAGAGATAATTTAACTAAGAGTAGTCTACACATAAATATGCATAAGCACACATGTCACGGTAAATATGACCATACCTCGTGCTATTCAGGATAAAAGCGCGTTGTATTACGCATGGATGTCGACCCTATTTACATTATTTTGCTATGTCAACAAACCGCGTATACGACGTTTGTTTATTTGTTGAAATACTCAGCCAAAACAAAACCAACTATTCCCACAGAAACAATAATGTCCAATAAAATTTAGCACCGTTGTATGCGCGATATGTTTATCAACAATCGTATGTAAACAATGCTTAATGCGCATGCGTGGTATAATAACGGCTATTAAAACAACTGTCTTAGATGTATGCATTGATAGGCGTTCGAGTGTGATTCGTTCCGAATGAACACATTTAGTCATCTTTCAAATTAAATTATCCTGATATATGTCAATGATAATAAAAACTAGATAAGAAATAGATCAGTCCCAACGGACCATAAGTCATTATATGATACAATTGAAGAACGATTCCTGAACCAAACTGAAACTGATTTCCTAAGGGGAGGGTCATCACTAATGTTGGTAACACTTGTGAGCCAACCCATTTGCTTCTACATTATAACAGTTTCACTCGTATAATATTCGTTACATTTCATTTGTTGAACAATTATTGTGAAGTCTGTGTATCTGTATGTTATTTGAAAGCAAACTAAACTGATTTCCTCATCTCGGGAATTCTTCGAAATAAAACACGAGCATATTACATTTTACAAAACATGTTCATATAATAGAGGACATAAAAAACGCACCCCTACATTAAATGAGTATTATTACATGAAAACGAAATACGAAGGATTCCATCAAATCTTTATGTATCACATCTTTATTACAAAAAACAAACTGAACAAAAATTTCAAAATGTTTAAAACTATGTATTTATATAGTTATTTGTTTTTCAGGTAGAAACACACTGATCCGAAGTGTGCGTTTTCTATGTCCTCTAGTATAGTATTGTATATAGAATTTGAAATGTTGATATTTTGTCAATTATGTTATATTATATTTCGGGTTTTACGCCTGCATCAGCACCATTTTGGGCTATATCGCCGGCGGGCAGTTTACCTTACAACACCTTTCCTGGGCAGGCTGCAGCGGTTAACCAGTACTTGGGTGCACCAATCAGTGTAATACAGTCACCTCATAATTTCGTATATGTACACACGTTTAACACATATAATGATTCTGATTGGTCATGGCATGACATTGACAGCTTGCACATAAACATTCGAAATATACATGTTGCTTGTGCTCATGGTTAGATCAATAAAATGTTAAATATGTTAAATATTTACGTGACGTTGTTCGATTATCAGGAACTATTTTCTGCGGCGTACGGATGCGTTAATGTGATAAGGCTCAAACATATACTGACAAACATAAACGTATGTTTTTCTTCAAATTTATGACTGTTGTTACTGTGGTAATGTGATACATATGTATGTAGTGGGGGGGTAGAGATAAGCCCAATATTGTACTCTGTGATATTCTTAATGGAAGTAAATGCAGGTTTGATATATAAATTATGAACATTGGTATGCTAGTATATTCTTGTGATTAATATTAAAATTGAATAATAACATCGTTACAATGCATACTATGCCTTTTGTAATCACTATTTGTTATGTTCGTGTTTGTAAATTGTCATGTAATTGTCATGGGTCATATTGACCTATTGGATATGAAATAAAGTTGATCTATCTATGTATATATGTTTTTGTTATAAATATAGGATGCATACGAGTAACATCAAAATAGGCATGTAAATGGAATTTATATTAGTGTAATCATGAATTCGCGTGCTGTCGACACCAGCTAATATTAGAAGTCCGCTAAAATAAATAGTATATACAAATTTATTTTAGCTCGATTGCGAAACAAGTTCTTTCAACTTATATTAATCACTCTCGAGACCTCATTCCTGATAGAATCCATCGCCACGAGGGAGAGAGAAGAGGCAACGTGGCATTTAAATGCCTTGCCTAAGGGTACAATCGTAACGGCTCCAGCGGGGCTCGAACTCCGGACCTTTCGCATCTGAAGCGAACGCGCATCCACTGCGCTATCACGACTTCCAAAATAAATACACGTACAGTATTGTATTGTTCGTGAATGACCGAAAGCAGTTGTGGAAATTAATTGTATGAGGATGGGATTTCCATAATCAGAAGTCAGAATCATTTAAATAGTAACATCTGTGTCCATGAGTGAATGACAAAATATATTTCATCTGTATAAGAAATAGATTTCCCTAGAGTTATTTTGATGAAATGTGACACAGTCATACATACATACATTCTATACATTGACACGACCTCTTGCATAACCGATAGAGCAATGAGATCGCTGTAAGCCAATGTGCTATATTTTGTAAGTGGAAGATTGGTTAGAGATTTGGTAGCGAAGCAATTCCATGACAGTTGTACTGAGTTATATATATATATGTTTTATTAATCGAATGATCCCCAATGTCGGGGTAATGCCTCCAAAACTATATTAGTCCTTTTTTCATTGTCAAACTACATAAGATTCCCCCCCCCAATCCTAGGAAGTAACACCCAGCGGCTGACCTCCTCTCGGCATGTATGTCGCCGTCGGGGCACATCTCACAGTAGCAACGTAGGATACTGGGGTATTCTGATTGTCTAACTTGCAGCAAGGGACGCACGCTTCACCACCGCTGTTTTACGAAAGTGGTGGAGGTATGGACAGATCCCGAAGCGATCTAGACGACCAGATGTCTAACTGTCAGAGTCGTTTATATGCTGCTGCGGGATGCCAATAGTGATGAGGGTGGCCCTGAAAGGGACCGGTTTAGAAAGAAGCTGCCAACAGCACGGGACTTATCACTATGAAGAATAGAAGATACCGCCTGAAGATGTCACGTTTCATCACACCGTAATTAGCCCTACTTTACAAGACAACATCCAACAAATTGACTCGAACTTGTTAACAGATGGTGCTAGGCACGTATCAATACTCATATTGGGATGCTCGCCTATATGGTTCACTGGAGACAAGGATAAGGAATCGAAACATCATCTTCGGAAGCATGATCTCAGTTGATAGTCCCACGTGCACTATTGTTAATATTATTATGGACGGACCGGGGATTGAACTCATGACCTCAGGAGTTGCAATTCAGAGTGTTAACTACTGGTCAACTATCAATCCATTCCACGGTGTATGCTATCTATATGTGTGTAATATGAACACCTGCAATATTGTTAATATTATTATGGACGGAACGAGGATTGAACTCATGACCTCTGGAGTTGCAATGCAGAGTGTTAACTACCGTGCAACCATCAATCCATTCCACGGTGTATGCTATCTATATTTGTGTAATATGAACACCTGCAATATTGTTAATATTATTATGGACGGAACGGGGATTGAACTCGAGACCTCTGGATTTGCGGTTCAGAGTGGTAACTACCGGACAGCCATCAATCCATTTCGCGATATAAGGCCTAGGTTAATGACGACAAATACGGATAGATCCGGAAATATCCGAACTCCACGACTAAGAAGGACCTAATTGTTATTCGTATCGTTATTCGTATCGCTATTCGTATCGTTATTCGTACAGAGTAACTTTGGAAAGTACCCCATGTTATGGATATATAGCCCACCCCCACCTCTTTATATCACTATTGCATTTCATTCGATGAACGTACATGCCCTGTTTTGTATATATGCTCATGTGAACTCCTCACTAATGATATGCAGCTGACATGCGCACTCGGAGTTACTGGCGTCTTCATTTGTAGTGTTTGGCCTCTGAGCTTTTCATTCATATTCTTTGAATAATGAATTTAAATATAAGTAATGAATCGCTGGTTAATAGCTTCCGTCGGGGTATGAACTACTTTGAGTGTGCATACTGTTAGCGCGGATGCATCAACACACGTTAACACGCCCAATTTAGTTAATACCCCGATGGAAACTATTAACACGAGATTCATTCCATAATTAGTGCGTACACAGAGATCAACGACAATGTAACTGCTGTAATAAAGTAGACATAGAAGACAAATATCATTTTATATATTCATTCTTTAAATATTATCATTCTAAGCCATCAATGTATACGATAAGAATAAAATATGTAACATGTCCACATAAGATAAAAAAGCAATATCTTTAAGTAGAAGAAGAATGCTTTATTATGACTCAAACTTTACAGTTTCTCGTCTGTAACATTTAAACATGTTTACAATATATATAGTACAATATTATGATATATGCAATCATGATGAGGATGGACAAATGATGTAATGATTATGGACATACATGGAAAAATAATGACACTGTCATGAAGGATTATAGAATATGCCAAACATGATCATGACTGTGTTAAGAGTGTAGGGAGTATTCAACTGGTAACTCATATATCCTAAACAAGTGAATTACGAAGGGATTTAAGAAACACATTTCTTTGCACGTGCATCTTCAGACCGATTCCTCAGCCTGATGGAATGATTTCCTTATCTGCAACTCTATGGAGGTGCTAGATTAATGTTCTTTTCGTATGCGTTTGGTGTAATTTTCTTTTTAAAGATTATTTATCGTCGCTACCGGTTGCCCATATGTGCGATGGGAAGTTTACATAACAACACATTTCCTAGGCAGGCTCCAGCGGTTAACCAGTACTTGGTGCACCAACCTCCGTAAGAAACGGCCAACATTTTCATATAAAGAGACACGGTGTATGCGGAGCCTGAACCCGTGCACATTAGTGATGATAGGTTACAGTTGCATACAAGTCACTCGACCAAGGAGGCAGACTTGGTGCACATTACACATTATGCCAACCTATATATATGTCAATGGTGTATGCATTTACTATAAATTGATGAATTTCATTGGAATGCGACAATTTACTCACATTGGTTTAAACATATTTATTTACCAGGATACATGTAATATACATTGATAAATATACAGAAACATGTATCTTTCTGTATTTACTCATATTGATGTTGAGTGTCATTTAAAGGTTTAACGATTTAATTTCTTTAATGCTAAATTATTACACACAGCACGGGTAAACATTTAAATAATCTATAACTTTTAACATGCTAATAAAAGTAAATAATAAATAACAATAAATATAAGTCGAACTGTGATTAATGATATACATAGGCGCGGGATATTTATAAACAAAGCAAGTGCAGTGTGGGTCAATGGGTAATGGTAGTCACATGATCAACACATGTATGGTAGCGATACGTCATTGATTGCATCATCGATGACGTGTCGCTGTTCTCATGACGTAACTTCACGACAGTGTTCGGACTTCACCGTTATCCAAAGAAATGATAAAAATTCGAACGCGAAAATAAACGGAAACTACCGGACTTGTTCGTGATTTCTAATTAGCATAAAGTAGTCCATTTGTTTACCTGGTTAGACAGATATATCTCATCATCCGACCCCCCAAAGAGAAACTATAGTGTATGCCTTTCGATGATGTATTATGTATGTACAGGCCAGACACCGCTATTGAAATTTCCATAGGCCACAATTATAACACACGGTACCATTAAATTTCCCCCAAAACTAGCTTAGCACAAAATACAATAGGCCTAGTTTTCAACAGACTGGCCTTTGAGCCACAGGAAAATATCAACTTTCAATGGGGTTGACCAATTGCGTTTTTTATTTCTCACTAAAGGCACAACACCCTACTCTGAAGGTAATTTGGTGGTGGATGTTGCACTGACACCTGCATTTATAATATGGAAATTTATTTGTCACCAAATAGTATGCAAATATTCTAAAATATTCCAAAATACAGCTCACATATTGTATTTTAATATTTAGAAGTTATTTTCACTATTGCTGACAATATCTACTCAGCCAATCAGTTCATGTATCAATAACTCTTAATGACTTCGCTACACCTTTTCAACCAATCCCAGACCACTATATCAGTAACACCCTCTGACCTACAAGTCTTATAGATAAACATCTGTTCTGAGTGAATCTTATGAATAACATTTGGCACTGTCTCGGCTTTGGTGAGAGCGTGTGTGTTTTACGTTTATTTATCGTCGCTACCGGTTACCCATATAAGCGACGCCTCATGAAGAGATTAGTCATTTTAGATTTTTGGAGGATAGTGCAATGATACAGAGCATCACAGCTTACCGTGACACGTCTAGTAACAATAATAAAGTAGTAAACTTATATACATTGATATTACACTCCTAGTTCATGCTTCCCGTGGGAAATTAAGAGTCACACTATGTCACGTCCAACGCCGCAAATTGTATGTCCGATACGTAATATGTAGCATTAAAATTCTCTGTAAAGTTATGATTGCCGAGGAAAAAAATGAAAGAAAATCCTGTTTCCATGGAGATTTTCGGTGATTCTTCTACGTCTAATTATTTACATCGCTATTATACTTACGGACACAAGTTTTGCACGGGTATTTTTTATATCAGCAACTTAAGTCAATAACAAGCATTACCACATTAAATAGTACGTTATGCGGCTTGCCATCATGCACATTCTATGAAAAGTTCGTCAAAGTAAATTTATATTTAAGAAATAATAAGTATCAACATTGGTATATCGCAGAATAACCCGAGTTTGAAGTTCTTATGCGTAGAAATATATCATGAAGGCCGAACATTTCGATTCTAACACGACTTACTTCTAATAAGGAGTATTTTCTTCAAACGCCGCTGCATTTGGCTTTCGAAATTTCCTCCCGCGTAAGGGGTGATGACGTTATTTTTTATGGAAAATATCAATCTAGTGCATAAATGAACAAAAGTTGTAACTGATCAATAATTTTATTTATTTTGTCAAATAAAACTGTACAGAATAGTAACTGAAACGTTACTTAACAGAAAAACAAGACGGACAAGAGATTATCTGATTCTAAAAATAGCTCACTTCCGTGAATTCCCACGGTATTTTTTACAAACATCACGTGACTTTCATTCATAAAACTTTACACGCATTGTATAAATGGAATAGCCAAAACACGATGCGCGCGCAGCATAGTAAATCGCAGGTATATCGCAGAATAACCCTAGTTAGGGTTTACTCTACAAGTATGTATGTTATTAGCTGGGTCGTGTTAGAATACATACTATTTAATGTGGTACGGCTTTGACTTTAATTTCTGATATAAAAAATACACGTGCACAACTGTTGTCCTTGAGTATACATTTCCTTCGATGAACGTATGTGCCCTGATTGTATACATTTCTGCATGATGTTTCCCAACTAATGATATGCAGCTGACATGCGCACTCGAAGTTACGGGCATGCGCATTCGTAGTGTTAGGCAGCGTTCAACGCGAGAAAAGGAGTGTCGTTACACAGTTTACGCTATTCCAAGGATGATCTATTTACTTGTTCCGGTAGACAAATCCGTCTGTAAAAATGCATGTAAAGCCTAAGGCTTAGTATATTTGTAGTAAATGCAGATAGGAAATATCCGAGATATCTCGTATGGTTTGTGACTGATTTTCTTTGCGTTTTCTATGCCCTCTGGTATAAATGAAAAATGTTCATTTCTTTGTAGGAAGCTTATGCGACAGCATTCTAACATAGGGCGAATAATGTGTTATATGTATACTTATGTGATACAAAACGATATTATTAATATCACCCATGTTCTACGTAATGGTCCAAATTTGCTTTCGTGAAGCATTATGTTGTTTTATATGGTTGTATATTATGATTAAGTCAGAAAATAACTGTTGACAATCTCCTTGCCTCTAGACCAAGGTTATGATGCTGAATTGATTTTCATTCTTAATTATCTATGCGTATGTCTAGCTGTATGCTGTATACATGATTTATTGGTGTGTTTATAAGTTCTTTGTATGTGTTTTACTCTTGATGATTTGACAGATCTTCAGACATAGGGGAATAAAAGCTAATATGTATAGGATTTTAGCCGAAAACGATCCAATATGTAAAATATTGGACTGTGTGAGGCGCGTGGCATATATCTTACTTAAAACACACACTTATACAATACGATCCTACTAATTAAAATTATTAATTTCATACATTTACGCGTAGTATTTAATATAATACTCTGGCCTTTTGACGCACCAGTCCAATAATAATATTAATAATAATGGACTGCAAGTAAAAAAGGTATGACGTCACGATAGTGTTTTAAATATATATATATATATATATATATATACTTACGAACAACAGTTTTGCATGGGTATTTATTTTAATATTAGCAATTAAAGTCAATAACAAGCAGTACCACATTGAATATTATGAAATCTAAATCGATTGTGACCAACATTTTGACAAGTTAGATTACATATTACATAATATTTAAAGCGACACTACATCGGTGAAAACACACATTTCTACAGAATGTATTTTCCTATTGCATAGTATTATTGTTTTCCAAATATTTCCCTCAAACAACTGAGCATTTCAGCTAATAAGCAAACGTCGTATACGCAGAATATAATGCAAATAGGGTCGACATCCAAACGTAATACAACTCGTATAGTATCATGAATAACACGAGGTATGGTACATATTCGCCGTGATATCTCACATGTGTGCCTATGTATATTTATTTGTAGACTAGTCTTAGTTAAATAATCCCTAAACGACATTACCTCGCGTTGAGTATTGACTCCGATGACTGTTATATGAAATCCTAGTTTCAATTTGGAAAGCTTGTAGACCATAAAACTGTTTATTGGTGTTAGTGTTCGAAAGTATTCGGAATAATTTGTAGTAGCAATGCATTTATACGTGAAAAATGCATTTTATTTGTTTTGTGATTTTTTTTGTAATGTCGCTTTAATACGGTACCACTTGTTATTGCCTTTGGCTTTAAACTTTATTTATTTTACAACGATTGCGAAGCAAGTTTTAACAACTTATATTAATCACTCTCGTTGGTGCGGATGAAAGCGTATACATGTATGTGTATGTCGTGATTCGTGTGGGAGGAAACCGGAGTACCCGGAGAAAACCCACCTGTCCGATCTGGCGACCACCGTACCATCTCACATACTTCCCGGTCAGAATTTTACAAGTTCTTACTTACAACTTATATTAATCACTTTCGAGACCTCATTCCTGATGGAATCCATCGCCACGAGGGAGAGCGAAGAGGCATGTGGAATTCAAATGCAATTATTAAGGATATATTCGTAACGGCTCCAGCGGGGCTCGAACTCCGGGCCTTTGACACCTGTCATATCACGATCATACAATTTAGTAAGTACTATAATTAGTACGACTGAAGATTCAAATTCGTACGACTGAAGTTCCAATTCGTACGACTGAAGTTCAAATTAGTACGACTGAAGATTCAAATTCGTACGACTGAAGTTCCAATTCGTATGACTGAAGTACAAATTAGTACGACTGAAGATTCAAATTCGTACGACTGAAGATTATTCTAGGGACCTTAATCCTGGTGGAATCCATCACCATGTGGGGTCAGACACGTGTGAAAGAAAGATAACATTAAGTCAGTAAGTCTCCACCTTGTCTGGTCTTATGGTTTTATCGTTGTTTTATGGATAGCTAATAAAATGCCAAATGGTACCTAAAAGACAGACATTTCCTGCTCTTTCCAAATGTTGTTCTTGGACGCAAATATTCTGTCAGGTCTTACAGTGCTGCGTGATTCATAGATCTGGCGAAATCACAAGTACGATATTAATCCTTAACCAGCCAATCACGACTAAAGTCGCTTTTGCAAACGGCATAGAACCAGATCAGACGTCTGATCAAGCTCTATGCTGTTTGCTATTCGGATAGTGGAGCTAAAACACTTATCTGAATAGCAAGCAATATAGATCATCTGGATCTATGTTGTTTGCACATTGCTTTGAATTTATTCGGCGCTGATCCATATGACAAGCCTAACACAGAATTCCAACAAAAACTTAATATAAGCCTTCAATCTATATCACCATAGACTGCTGCATTCGGAGTGTACCGCTTTGACATTAAGTAATAGAGGAGAATGTTACAGCTCCCCCAGACAGAAGCCGCTTATGTTATTACTGGACACAAGTGGATTCATACATGCACGTAAATGCTTCATTTGGCACACCTCCAAGTGCCCTTGTCTTGGCAATTAACAGACAGAAAGCCGTACTGCCATAATGCGCAACGTTTCTATCGAGATGTAACAGAGAAGTTTAAATGTTCAAGAACCCGAGTAACCAACATAAATACTAATTTATTTTAAATAAATTATTATATAGATATATCCACATGGGCATCAAACTGGTGCGTTACATTCAATCCGTCTAAATCAGAAATTATAACGTTCTCCAGAGCTCGCCATGCACGACAATATTTACCATTAACAATGAACAATGTCCCAATATCAGAGGTTAGTTCACATAAGCACTTGGGATTAATAAAATTGTACTTGGCATACTCACCTCACTTACATTAAGGAAAAGGCATGGAAACGAATATACATAATGCGGAAATTAAAATACAAACTTGATCGTAAATCCTTAGAGATAATTTATACATAATAATTGTCCCGAATTCGTAAAAAATGAAATAGAAAAAATTCAAAACGAGACTGCCAGAATCGCAACAGGTGCATCTAAACTAGTTTCATTAATTGATCTACAAAATGAAGTTAACTGGGAACCTTTAAGTTGATCCCCTACATACCACCACTAGAGCGAGAGAGAACAAGAGGCAGAACAACCAGGTACGGTCAAGGGCGGCTTAACCAGTCTCTAGCACTATACCGTAATTAGCATATACAGTCTACATCCGTTATGTCGAATTCCGTCGGACCGAACACAATTCTACGACATAACCGAAGTTTGAGTAAACGAAATTCTATATAAACGGAGCCATGTAGTTATATGTAAAATGATAGTGTCTGAAACGGAATTCGACATAACCGACTTTGACATAGCGGATGTAGATTGTACATGCGTTTATTTTCCAAGCCGCCATATTGAAAACATATGTACAATAATTTTGCTATCCCACCTTCCAATCCCATATTGTTACGTGTGCGTTGCACAACTTTGCACTAAATTCCCGACTTTAAAGCAGCATTACATCGTATGAAATAAAAGATATTTGAACAATTCAAATTTTACGTATGGGTAGCAATGCTGCTACACATTCTAACATTACACTTTGTATGCTTATGTTCATTTGGTAAACAGTGTTTTTTTGCGATAAAACAAATTCGAAACCGAAAGTAGGACATTCCTAGTCGATCGGTCACGCTCTTGTTTACAACCGGAACGCATTGTCCGCACTTGTTTACATTCGGAATGCATCGTCCCCATTTGTCCCACGTTGTCTTTTTAATTAAATTACTTGATATGTTGATTCATACCCCTGTTAGCTAAGTCTTTTAGGGACATTTCTACATCCCCGCGAGGGGTTCAACATTAGAGGAAGATAGATAGATAGTCTTTCATGTTCAAAATATATACGTTGTTTTCTACATCCTATGTTGTTTCACGCATGCGCGCTGTGTGTGTTTACATTCCGTGTGTTGATAAACAAATTCGCGTATACGACGGTTTAAATTTATTGGAATTGTATCGTTTCTGAGCGACTATTTCAGTTTAAGAGTATAACAGTACACACACATCATAGTCCATCTCGTTTAACTAATTGGAAACATGTGAAACAGAAGTATATTGAGAAATACACACATGCGTTAACTGAAAACAATGACCTGTTAAATATATTGACATGTGAAGTAACATCAAACTGTGAAGTAGATCGGTTGTATTCTTCTTTGGTGCAGATTATAAACAATGCCAGCGAATTGCATATCCCCAAATCGAAGTTTAAGCCATACATAAAACCATATTGGAATACTACCCTCACAAGGCTACATGATGATATGAATAAAAAACGAACAATATGGATAAATGAAAATCGTCCACGTGGTAAATGAACATCAAAGTTACATTGACTACAAGGCTGCGAAATGTTTATTTCGGAAGTTCCACAGAGACGCTGTATTGGAGTTTATTACACACACTGAAGAGGAGATCGACACTGCGGCAGAAATGGATAGTGTAGAATTCTGGAAACTTGTTAACAGAAAACGCAAACGTAACAAGAACTTGCAGACTTTAGAAATGGATTTTAATGGATCAATGTGTAAAACTCCAAAAGAAATTAACATTGGATGGAAGTCTTATTTTAGCACCCGTTACGCCCCGACCCAGAGTGACATGTTTTGTAGTAACTATATAAATTCTGCGGAAACCGCTCTGTGCCAAATCCGGTTAAACAATACTAATACTGAAGGACGTCCTTTAATAATCACTGAGAAAATGGTGTATGATGCATTGCGAACATGCAAAAAGAATAAATCTTGCAGATATGATCAGGTGTACTACGAAAATATAATATATGGAGGTGATTTACTAATTAAAGTTATCACGAAACTGTTTCAATATATGGCTTCTTTAGCTTACTGTCCAATCGACTTAAAACGGGGAATCATTACAACATTGTTTAAAGGTGGTAACAAGAAAAAAGCAGATCCAAACAATTATCGAGCTATTTCTCTGTGTTCTACGGTATTAAAGCTATGAAAAAGTTATCCTAAACGTTATTGAAAATAGTCAGTGTATTGAAATCAATCCGCTACAAGGTGGCTTCCAGAAAGGAATAAGCTGTTTGATGACCTCATGTATGGTACGTGAGTTTGCCAAGGAGAACGGTTCTAAGGTTTACGCGTGCTACCTGGACGTAAAACAGGCGTTTGATAACGTTAACCATACATTGATTTTGTTAAAACTATTTAGAACTGGTATCGATATTAACTTATTTAGAATAATCGAAACTCTGCTTAGTAATATATACAGTTGTGTGAGATCACAAGGTCAAACCTCAGACTGGTTCCCAATACTCAAGGGTGCAAGACAAGGACAAGTGCTCAGTCCCTACTTATATTTACTCTTCATCGACGACTTAATGAACAATCTTGATTCCAGCCATCACAGTTTGAAGATAAACAACACGAGTTATGCTTGTCCAACCTCGGCCGACGACATGGTTCTCTTGTCGTTTACCAAACATGGCTTGCAATCTCTTCTCGATGAATGATATACCAACTCTACTAAAGAAAGATATTTCTATAATGCAATAAAAGCAGTGTTATCGTATACAACGAATCACCAGGTGAATACGTAAATAAAACACGAACAGGATGCTTGGGACAGTGACTGTACTAGAAAGTGACTGCTATATGCACCTGGACGTCTTAAGTGACAACTATTTGAAGCTTGATACTGTTGTAAAGGAAGGGTGCTCGAAATTGCGGCAAACATTCTTCAGCCTTACAGACTGTGGTATCCAGAGCAGCATTCTACATCCAATAACTCTTAAACGTATTTACGAGTCGGTTGTCCTGCCCAAAGCTCTTTACGGCAGTGAATTGTGGAACGGTTTAACAGATACACAAATCATTGTCTTGAAAGATCCCATAGAAAGTGTGTTAAACATATGCAATGCATGCCAATATATACAAGAACAGATATTGCTCTAAGCTTTCTAGGTATAATGCCAATCGAGTCACTGACATACGCAAATTACTGTTATTCGGCCAATTGTGCAAAGGTGACTCTTCAAAGAGATTTAAAGTCATATTTGCAAACAGATTAACTTCATACATGTCTTTTCCCAGCAAAGTAACAGGTTTTATACCGGACATTTATCGAATACTTGGCAAATACAGTCTCACTGAGCTGAATATCTGGAAAAAGCAACTGAAACAATCTGTAAAACAATGTGTGTCATTTAACTTTAAAAACAGATTAGCATGTGATAAAGCGTTACAAAGCTTTAGCTTGTTACATAATGACTATATACCGTGTAGTTTGTGGTACTTTAGTCAACTGTATAGAGACCAGTTACAATATTGTATAACTGCTGTTTATGTCATTTGTAAAATGTTTTCCAGAAGCTATTGCTCATTATGCCCAAACTGCGGGTTAACTGTAGAAAATGTCGCAGTTCACGTTGTAATGTTCTGCACAACACAATACTATATTAGATCCATAATGTGGCGAAATATTGACAAGTGTTTGGGTCATGATAACGTTATGGTTATTTGCTCATTGAGTCCGGAAGATCAGTTAGTTCAGTTAGGGACTGGCTTTCCTATAATAGAACTTGAAGACACGCATAGAGTGATATGTACTAAAACCAGTCTGAGGTATATTCATTACCTTGCGAGTATACTAAGAGTACTGTAACTTGTCTATATGACTGACGAAATTGAAAGTCACATCTTGTTATACACCCGGATACTTATTATCAGAGGGCAATAAGGGAGTCACGTCTGTAAGTCGGTCTGTCGTTAGGTCCGTAGGTCCTCCGCAATATCTCACGAACTGCTGATTGGATTTTCAAATAACTTTACGCAGATGTCTGCCACCATGCCTACTCGTAACAGTTATATAGATGAGTGACCGTGACCATTTCGAGGTCAAATACTAACACATCAGCAACGTTGGACACTCATGTCACCCTCCTCAATCATAGCTCTGTATGGGGGTATTCATCACCTGTAGTATAATAACTACAGTTTGATTCATATTAACCTAATGTGACCCAATGCTGTGCAAATCTGCAAATTCATTGGCCTTGCACTGATGTTGTGTAATTTCATATAAATATGTTAGTGCTTCAGTCATCGTTTCATTTCGCTTTCACTGAAACAATGCTGCTTGACAATAGTCACTATAATACCTGCTAACTATATTGCCGACGTCCTGATATTCCTTGCACCGCATCGCAAGAAACACCATTATTGTGTGACCATGGGTCTGCGGACTTGCATTGCATTGTGGTATTGTGTACCACTACAGTGTATACTATGCATTATATCCTATATGTTGTACTACTTGTACATGTACATATCATCCATTGCTTAATTACATGTACATATTTACTTTGATTTTTATGTATAACATTGTATATATATGTTCCATGTCTCTTCAATTGGAGGATAATAAAGAATATCTATCTATCTTTATTACGATGTAATGCTGCTTTAAAGCGACACTGCACCAGTGAACACACACATTTCTACAGAATGTATTTTCCTATTATATGATATGTTTTTCCAATTATTTGCCTCAAATACTGAGTATTTCAACTAATAAACAAACGTCGTATACAAATCTAAATAATAATGTAAATATGCATGCGCAATTCATCCTGAATAACACGATTAATGGTACCGATTTATCGTTATATCTCATATTTGTGCCTATTTATTTGTAGACTATTCTTAGTTAAATTATCTCTAAACGATATTATTATTATTATTATTAATACCTTGCGTTTAGTATTGACTCCGATGACAAACAAACGTTAATTCAGGAGCATGGATGACCGCTATATGAAATCATACTTTCAATCCACAAAAACACTGATTCAATGTTAGTGTTCGAATGTATTCGGAAGTAGTAGTAGCAATGCATTTATACGTGCAAACAATGCATTTTATTTGCTTTTTGTGAGGTAATGTCGCTTTAAAAGTTGATACACTTTACACGCGTTGTATAAATGGAATAGCCAAAACACGGTGCGCGCGCAGCATAGTTCAAGGTAGGCATATCGCAGAATAAACCGAGGTAGATTTTACTCTAGAGGTATGTGTTATTAGCTGGGTCGTGTTAGAATTCATATTATACAATGTATGGAGCCAAGCTAATATATCCGTTAGATCCATCTGCAGCCATATATTCCATATCATAATATGTGTTTGACCACATACGTGGTCGAGTGGTTAAGGTCGCGGACTTGTATACTACTGTAACCTATTATCACTGATGGTCACGTGTTACAGCCACTCTCAGATCATTTCTCTTTATATGAAAAAGTTGACAGTTTCTTACGGAGGTTGGTGCACAAATTACTGGTTAACCACTGGAGCCTGCCCATAAAAATGTAAAATGTATGTACAAACGCCGTGTCTTCATCAATGGATAAACCAGGCCCACATATGTGAATAATTAGAGGTTATTAAACCGCGGAGGTGGGCCATTTGTGGATATTGGCGCACCCTATGGATATATTGGACCGAGGGCCGTTAGGCCCGAGGGCCAATATCGGATAGGTGCGCCAATATCCACAAATGGCCCACCGCAGCCGTTTAATAACTTCTTTATTGCATACATAGCCGTATGTTTCTTCTGCTGTTATTTGCTTATTTCGCTCAGCCATTTTACCGTCAATAGACAACAATCTGTCAGACAACGACTTTAGTGTTGCTTCGGCGGCCATGTTTACACAATGTAGTTACTACAGAAAATCGATATATATTGCCCGAGTCGACCAGATATTTTGCTTTTCTATCATTAAATTTGTTACTATTTATAGTAACGTATGCAATAATGAATGTTGTTACGTAAGCTGCGCGTCGCTTAAATCGGCAACCGGTATTGACGTTAAATAACTTAAAAATAAAAACAAAACATTTACCAGGCAAAACAATTGCTACCGCAGCCATTATCTGAACATGTGTACATTCTATTGGGCAGGGGAGGCTACCGTGACCAAGTGGTTACAGTCATTGAATTCAACTCACTTGCCCCTCACCTTAAGGTTCGAAGCCTACTAGGGGTGTCGACTTCTTTCAAGTGAAGAAGCTTTCCAGCTGGTTTGGGGAAGGTCGGTGGTGCTACCCGGGTACGCTTCCATGCCTGAACTACTTCTCGGTGCGGCATTAGGGGTTTTCCTCCACCAATAATAGCCAGATGACCTAAGTTATTGTTGCAATTTTAATCTAGCCTGGGTTTCCAGTCTGTCGATTGTTCACTAGTTTACGTCAGGCAAATGATATTATCAGAACCTCAGTACGGCCCAATTAATGGTATCGGTGTTAAAATATATTTATATGATTAACCCAGGCAAAATATATCAACAACTGTTCCAAAGCTAATTTTAATACCCCAAATCGAGCAAACAAACTGAATGTTACATTAATTTGAATATTTTACACACGAGAATCTATTGACACCAGGAACATAACCATACGATCGGGTTAACTTATTGGATGTAGTCAGACATATTATCTCTCAGATAGGAAGCTATTCCGTTTATATTGAAATAGTCTCATATTTGATTAGAAATACAGTAGATATTCGTGACAAAAGGCCAGAGTTAATGAGTTGTCAATTTATATTGGTTAATCACGGGAGATATACGATCATCTATATTCAACAGATTTCATGCACATGACTTCAATATCATGTTCAAGTCGGCTAATACTAAATAATCTTGGCTGTCCAATTAGCACAGTGGTTAGCGCGCTCGCGTCTTACCAATGCAACCCGGTTTCGATCCTCGGACCAGGAAGTATGTGAGATGGTACGGTGCTCGCCAGATCGGATATGTGGGTTTTCTCCGGGTATTCCGATTTCCTCCCACACGAATGACCACACTTATGCTTTCATACGCGCCAACGAGAGTGATTAATATAAGTTGTTAGAACTTGCTTCGCAATCGTTGTACACGCCTCACACAGTCCACTATTTTACATATTGAACCGTTTGAGGCTCATATCCTATACTTACACTATACACTATTCAATAATTGACATATTAGATATACTCCAGTCAATATAGATGTTAGGTTCAAACTAATTGCAAAAGTTGATATTTTCATACTGAATGAAAGCTCATAAAAATATTATGCACATTAGTCATACAAGTTACACTCTACAGATGGAGCTAAAATGGAAAATAATTGGGGTGAATTATTGCAAAATCTTCGAATTCAAAGACAGCAAACAAATGGCACAAAATATACTGGCACAAAACGGATTCCAAAGTGGTCACTATTTACATATGTCATTTTAACCAGTTTTGACAGTAACAAGTAACTATAGCTGTTAATATGTTACACATGACATGACACTCATATCAAAAAATCAGATGCAGGTTCTTTTCCCGCTACTTTGAAGTATTGAACTATTACATAGGTAGTGGGTGGGGTAACGTTACCCCTGAACAAATCTTATTTTGTCATCTATTTTAGTTTCATTTAAGCAATTTGCATCAAATATGGCTAGTTACCGTATACATGTATGTGTATGTAAAGAAAATCTAACAAATTGAAATAGCAATGCTACGACATGCCTTTATTACACACCAAATGCACAGAATAAATTACCAAATATTTCGTCAGTTGTCTCTTTCTTGGACATTTTTTACCAATTTTGGCCAATAGTACATAGTGCAACTTTTAGTATCCAGAGTATCACATATTATCAGAGTCATAACTGCTAAAATCAATTATTTTGCAATTAGTTTGCACCCATATGCCAATTCCAGCTACCTTGACAGGGAGTACTAGGTGTTAACTCAGGGCCTCTCACACCTGTACAGAACACGCTATCACTGTACTATGATGACGTCCACTGCGCCACCTTGACTGGGAGTACTAGGTGTTAACTCCGAGCCTCTCACACCTGTACAGAACACGCTATCACTGTACTATGATGACGTCCACTGCGCCACCTTGACTGGAGCACTAAGTGTTAACTCCGGGCCTCTCACACCTGTACAGAACACGCTATCACTGTACTATGATGACGTCCACTGCGCCACCTTGACTGGAGTACTAAGTGTTAACTCCGAGCCTCTCACACCTGTACAGAACACGCTATCACTGTACTATGATAACGTCCACTGCACCACCTTGACTGGAGTACTAAGTGTTAACTCCGGGCCTCTCGCACCTGTATAGAACACGCTATCACTGTACTATGATGACGTCCACTGCGCCACCTTGACTGGGAGTACTAGGTGTTAACTCCGAGCCTCTCGCACCTGTATAGAACACGCTATCACTGTACTATGATGACGTCCACTGCGCCACCTTGACTGGGAGTACTAGGTGTTAACTCCGGGCCTCTCACACCTGTACAGAACACGCTATCACTGTACTATGATGACGTCCACTGCGCCACCTTGACTGGGAGTACTAGGTGTTAACTCCGGGCCTCTCACACCTGTACAGAACACGCTATCACTGTACTATGATGACGTCCACTGCGCCACCTTGACTGGAGTACTAAGTGTTAACTCCGGGCCTCTCACACCTGTACAGAACAGGCTATCACTGTACTATGATGACGTCCACTGCACCACCTTGACTGGGAGTACTAGGTGTTAACTCCGGGCCTCTCACACCTGTACAGAACACGCTATCGCTGTACTATGATGACGTCCACTGCGCCACCTTGACTGGAGTAATACACACGCCATTCTTGTTGAAACTGTGTTTGCAACAAATGAAGAAATTACCTTACGCGTTTAGCTTTCTGTTCAATTCACATATGTATATTTCTGTCTATTTACTCAACGTATATTACACGTTTCATGATAAATAAATATACTGAAACCAATAGAACAGAACAGAACAGGTTGTGCACGCATAGTACTTCGTCGAAAGGCACATTATCTTTAACATGTGTATGTATGTATTTATTTGTGTATGTATTTGCCATAGTTTATACTTATGTAAATGGACAAAGGCAATGTATTGCTGATAATGCCAATAAACTTGAAACTTGAAATTTAATATATTTACGGGTCATGTGATATATCATAATTGTGAACACAATTCATATAATTTCAATCAGCTAACAAGAAAAGTCTCTATCAGTATATTACAGATTACAGATTAGGGCAAAGAGGATGAACATATAACCTACTATAAGTATTTGGTTGTTCAGCACTATGTTTCTGAAAGATAATGTTTCTTTGACATATGTGGACAAGTTACATGACACATTCTTATCAGTTTATAGAGAAAGTAATTTACATTTGGAATCATCATTATTCTCAAGATAACCATACAATAAATAAATTATTATCCAGTAACGGTTTCACATAAACAATTTAGCTCAAAACGCACAACTGGGCATGTCAACATTAATACACTGAACTTGAAATACATTATACACGCAGTCTACATCCGTTATGTCAAAGTCGGTTATGTTGAATTATCCGGTTATCTCGAAGTCGGATCAAAGCCCCGTTTCAGACACTATCATTTTACTTATAACTGGCTTTGTTCATATCGAATTTCATTAAATTATAAACTTTGGTTATGTCGAAGTATTTTGTTCGGTCTGACGGAATTCGACATAACGGATGTAGGCTGTATGTCATTAGTTTTGTCTACATCATAAACATAAAGTCTTGTCAGTACTTTTAAAATACAGACACTATCATTTTACATATAACTGGATCTGGTAAAGTTTATATCGAATTAGTCAAACTTCGGTTATGTCGAATTATTTTGTTCGGTCCGACGGAATTCGACATAACGGGTTTAGACTGACCTAGAATCTGGATATGATCAGTTTTAACCGATATTTTAAAACATATTCTTTTAAGTTCTATTAAGAACTCAAACACAGAAAGACGAAATTCTGCGAACAAATAACGTAATTAAGACATGGTGACATTCCGTAATCACACAACTTTTGATCGTTCAGTCTATACCAAATTATTTTAGTTCGATTGCGATACAAACTCTTACAACCTATACAAAGCACACTCGATACCTCATTCATGATGTATGTGTGTGTTTTACATTTATTATCGTCGCTACCGGTTACCCATATGAGCGACGCCTCCTGAAGAGATTAGTCATTTTAGATTTTGGAGGTAGTGCATGATACAGACAGATACCCATTCCAGAGTCTCATCTGGTTCTTTTACGTGCACGGTGTAAAGCACCGACACGAGACCTCGTTTTAACGTCCCATCTGAAAGACTGTTAATTTTATTAGGGTCAGACGGGGGATCGAACCTGCGATCCATGGATTACAAGTCCAGCGTGTTACCACTGGACTACATATCCGTCTGTATTCACGATGTAAACGATTATATTATGTTATATTATGTTATATTTCGGGTTTTACGCATGCATCAGCACCATTTTAGGGCTATATCGCCGGCAGTATCCTAACCTAACAACACCTTTCCTGGGCAGGCTCCAGCGGTTAACCAGTACATGGGTGCATCAACCTCCGTAAGAAACTGCCAACATTTTCATATAAATGAAACACGGTCTGAGCGGGGCTCGAACCCGTGACCATCAATGATGATAGGTTACAGTGGTATACAAGTCAGCGACCTTAACCACTCGACCACGAAGGCGGACCTGTAATCGAATATATCGCTATGATGGAGAAAGAACATTTGATAAAAGCGAGTAATAATATGGGGTCAAACTATTATTTACGGGCCTGCGTGACCGGGTGGTTAAGATCGTTGACTCCAAATAAGTTGCCAATCACCGATGTAGGTTCGAATCCCGTTTGGGGTATCAACTTCATTCAGGAGAGGAAACTATCTAGCTGGCTGGTAGAGGGTCGATGGTTCTACCGGGTACCCGTCAATTCATGCCCGGAATACTGCTGGCAGAGGCACATGCTCTGAGGGACATCCGGGGCTGTATACACCGGGTACGAAACAAGAATCAGCAATGCTCCTGTATTGGAGCGTACGTCTTCTGTGCTTCGAACTATTCTCCAAAACATAAAATGACTAATGTACGTCTGAATGCGTCGATCCGATTGACGATAAACAAACGTGAACAAAAACAAAAAAATATAGTTGAACAACATACGCACTGTTCATTCAAGTCAATATATTCAATGTCATTGTCTGGGCGTTTATTCTGTCAGGATGCTGATAACTGCATTCTGATACGACTTTGTATTGGCTTATAGCGGATAACAATATCGCCAGAGAACACTAGTCCTTTGATTACTTCCAAAGCCTGTATAGTCAATTGTAGCACGTATTCAGTGTTGTTCTCTAAAGAATATATCAGTGCAACTCGGATAATAACGATAAAAACATGGGTGCTTTAATAAATTCATTACAATAATCCTGCCATGTTGTGATGTAATACACCAACTTCATGTTGTGTTACACCACCTTTGACATATGTTGCACACCATTTGCCATATCATACACAACATTTGCCATGTCATACACCACCTTTGTCGTGTGATACACAACCTTTGACATATGGTACACCATATTTGCCATGTCATATACAACATTTGCCATATCATACACAACATTTGCCATGTCATACACAACCTTTGGCATGTGATACACAACCTTTGACATATGGTGCACCATATTTGCCAGGTCATACACAACCTTTGTCATGTGATACACAACCTTTGTCATGTGATACACCACGTGTCATATACTATACTACATACAGGATATTAAAATGAGTGGTCATTTGTTAATTTATTTAACGAGTCTTCTAAAAACGGCATCAACGAGCCACTGGTGCATGAGAAATGGCAATACAAGATACTCTTCGTATTTCTAAGAATTTCCTCTTTATAATATCTGTGCGCAGCACTTTCTGAGTAAACGCATCTAAAGTCTTAGATACGACTATATATTATTACATCTTTACTAATGTGTCTTTAACGGGGAATACTGATTATTCTAGAGACAAGAACTCATCAACAATCAATTATTGATTTTTTGTACTTGATTTGATAACGTTTTCTAGTTTCCATTTGTGAAGTGTCTTTGACGTAGGGAAAGATCAATCTGAGTTTATAGCAAGGAGAACAAGAAAAAGGAAACTGATAAGGAGGGAAAGCACCATACCATGGAAGTCGTGATATCGCAGTTGCAGCGCGTTTGCTTCAGGTGTGAAAGGTTTTTGTTAAATTTAAGTTTATTTAACGTCGCTACTGGTTTGAGAGACGAGCAGTTTATCCAACAACACCTTTCTTGGGCAGGCTCCATCGGTTAACCAGTAATTGATGCACCAACCTCCGTAAGAAACTGCCAACTTTGTCATATAAAGAGCGGGGCATGAACCCGTGACCAACCATCAGTGATGATGTGTTACAGTGGTACACAAGTCAGAGACCTCAACCACTCGACCACCGGTGCGGACACGTGTGCAAGGCCAGGATTTCGAGTCAAACTGTAGCCGTTCCGAGTGTACCCTTAGGCAAGACATTTACATTCCACATACAGACGGATCTGTAGTCCAGTGGTTAACACGCTGGACTGGTAATCCAGGGATCGAACCGGACCGTAATAAAATTAACAGTCTTTCAGGTGGGACTTTCAACCGAGGTCTCGTGTAGGTGCTTTACACCGTGCACGTAAAAGAACCAGAGGGGACTCTGGAATGGGCTCTGTCTGTATCATTACACTATCCTCCAAAAATCTCAAATTGCTAATCTCTTCAGGAGGCGTCGCTCATATGGGCAACCGGCAGCGACGATAAATAAGCGTAAAACGCACACACTTACATTCCACATTGCGTTCTCTCTCCCTCGTGGCGATGGATTACATCAGGAATGAGGTCTCGCGAGTGATTAACTTTCTTCTTTACAACGTTTATGAGATACAGTCACATATATCCAGTATTCAGTCTTAAAACACTGTCGTGACGCCATACCTTTGTACTTGCAGTCCATTATTATTAATTTTGGACTGGCGTCAATAGGCCAGAGTATTATATTAAATCATACGCGTAAATGTACGAAATTTACAATTTTAATTAGTAGGATCTTGTTATAAAAGTGTGTGTTTTAAGTAAGATATAAGCCTCAAACGGATCCAATATGTAAACTATGTGTACTGTCTTCGGCGCTACGAGCCTCACACAGTCCAATATTTTACATATTGGATTGTTTTCGGCTTATATACTACACATAAATAGCACAGGTTTGGAGGTATGCCTACACTTAAACAAGTGCTTGTGAACATTTATTATTTGTAAATTATCTCTCTTTATGGATATTTTTAATTGCAAAATGTTTTGTAAATGAACGGCAGGTTCAGTAGAGTATAAATTTGCCTCATAACTTTAGTTTTTAGGTTTAATTTTCCACACGAATATAAAAAAGCTAATTACGGCTTTAGAGCATGCGTACGCCAGGAACCAGATCATTTGTAAATTGCCAGTCCACAAGAACTCTATAGCCCGGTATTGGAGACTAATATGTATGTACCAGATAAGGCACACGTGAGACGGTTCAAATTAATGTAGTCTTTTTCCTGATTGTTATCCTATTTGCATGCTATATATTAACCAGATCGTATGTAATCCGATCATTTAAACTTAGATTCATGACTTAAAAACCCCGTAATGATTTATAATAGGGTTTCTTGATGGAGGAGTGGGTGGGTGGGGAGGAGGGTTAGGGAATTCCTGGCAACATTCCGACTAAATATTTATTAGTTTTTCTATTCCAGTGGAAAAATAATTATGCCAAAACATTCGCATAGACTTAGGCTTAGTAAACTGAATAGCACAGCCATGCAGCTTTCCGACAGCACCTGTGGGATTCGAACATACAGCTCTGAGTGGCAAGTCATTTGAAGCCAACGACGATATACACTCGGTTACGGATGTCCTTACAAAATGCTACCATAACCGGTAGATATGTACATAGATACATGTACAGTCTACATCCGCTATGTCAAAGTCGGTTATGTCGCATTCTCTGGTTATCTCGAAGTCGGAGTCTCGTTTCAGACACTATCATTTTACATATAACTGACTCCGTTTATATCGAATTTCGTTATGTCAACTTCGGTTATGTCGAAGTATTTTGTTCGTTTCGACGGAATTCGACAAAACGGATGTAGACTGCATGTCACCTTACTGTTCCGATTAAGCTATTATTGAATTCGAAATAACCATGGAAATGCATTGTACTATTTTGCTATGTGATTAATGGTTGCAACGACATCGATTTATTTCAAATGTAAAAGTGTGTGTTTGGCTTAAACATATTTATTCCACTATATACATTCACAAAACAATACATGCACACACAATCAAAGAATAGGA
Source organism: Archivesica marissinica (assembly GCA_014843695.1). Lineage (NCBI taxonomy): Eukaryota > Metazoa > Mollusca > Bivalvia > Venerida > Vesicomyidae > Archivesica > Archivesica marissinica. The sequence goes on from CM026392.1 coordinate 54,238,239, forward strand.
AAGGATCAAAACAGAAGCAGAGCTTATATAGTTTCTCTCCTCAAAAACGTGTGTTTGTATTTGGTAACTTAAAATAATATTCTTTTTTGATTGATTATTTAATTAAGAAGTCGTAGTTGTCTTTCCGTTGTTTATTGGCGAGAGAATAAAACATGGTTTCTGTCGCGTAGGAATTAACCACACAGGCTGTATGCCTTAATTCGGGCGCTCAGACCGATAAACCATGTTTTATACAAATATTATTTCGATTCCCACGTGAGCAACATATCTAAGACATCTAACATCAAGATCGCAAAAATAATTTGTGTACATTTTCTGAGTGCGAAATGACGCCACTACAATAATGACGTAACGCGATAAGCCATGTTTTATTGCCAATTTAACAACGGTACATCTAGTCTTTGTGCTTAGGTATACAAATAAAATACAGAGCCATGTCAGAATGTGTCTTATATTTCAAATAATAGGTCACATAGTAAAATGACGTGACGTCAAAATCACGTTATAGTTTGATAGTTGGAAAAACACCAACACCTTTTATAAGTTACAATTCGACTTTTTCTGTTTGTGATATTGTTACTAAGGGTCTGTCACGTGTATGGTCAACAGTAGGGGTTAGCCATGGAAATGTATGTCACGTGTGTGGTCGACAGAAGGAGTTGGCCATGGAAATGTATGTCACATGCGTGGTCAACAGTAGGGGTTAGCCATGGAAATGTATGTCACGTGTGTGGTCAACAGTAGGAGTTAGTCATGGAAATGTATGTCACGTGTGTGGTCAACAGTAGGGGTTAGCCATGGAAATGCATGCCACGTGTGTGGTCAACAGTAGGGGTTAGCCATGGAAATGTATGTCACGTGCGTGGTCAACAGTAGGGGTTAACCATGGACATGTATGTCACGTGTGTGGTCGACATAAGGGTTTGTCATGGAAATGTATGTCACGTGCGTGGTCAACAGTAGGGGTTAGCCATGGACATGTATGTCACGTGTGTGGTCGACATAAGGGTTAGCCATGGAAATGTATGTCACGTGCGTGGTCAACAGTAGGGATTAGCCATGGAAATGTATGTCACATGCGTGGTCAACAGTAGGGGTTAGCTATGGACATGTATGTCACGTGTGTGGTCGACATAAGGGTTAGCCATGGACATGTATGTCACGTGCGTGGTCAACAGTAGGGGTTAGCCATGGACATGTATGTCACGTGCGTGGTCAACAGTAGGGATTAGCCATGGAAATGTATGTCACGTGTGTGGTCAACAGTAGGAGTTAGTCATGGAAATGTATGTCACGTGTGTGGTCAACAGTAGGGGTTAGCCATGGAAATGCATGCCACGTGTGTGGTCAACAGTAGGGGTTAGCCATGGAAATGTATGTCACGTGCGTGGTCAACAGTAGGGGTTAGCCATGGACATGTATGCCACGTGTGTGGTCGACATAAGGGTTTGTCATGGAAATGTGTCACGTGCGTGGTCAACAGTAGGGGTTAGCCATGGACATGTATGTCACGTGTGTGGTCGACATAAGGGTTAGCCATGGAAATGTATGTCACGTGCGTGGTCAACAGTAGGGATTAGCCATGGAAATGTATGTCACATGCGTGGTCAACAGTAGGGGTTAGCCATGGACATGTATGTCACGTGTGTGGTCGATATAAGGGTTAGCCATGGACATGTATGTCACGTGCGTGGTCAACAGTAGGGGTTAGCCATGGACATGTATGTCACGTGCGTGGTCAACAGTAGGGATAAGCCATGGAAATGTATGTCACGTGCGTGGTCAACAGTAGGGATTAGCCATGGAAATGTATGTCACGTGCGTAGTCAACAGTAGGGATTAGCCATGGAAATGTATGTCACGTGTGTGGTCAACAGTAGTGGTTAGCCATGGAAATGTATGTCACGTGCGTGGTAAACAGTAGGGGTTAGCCATGGAAATGTATGTCACGTGCGTGGTCAACAGTGGGGGTTAGATATAAACTAAATATAGAGGAGACCATTTCATTTATGAAAGGAAGCAATCGTAAATTTGAAATCCAATGGAGAGATTTTCTCAATTCCACTAACACTACTAGTGAACAGGCCTAGTTTTAACCTATGTTGTTGTTTTAATTAGGAATCCTTTCCGTAACACACAAAAAAAAAATTCATTTAACAATTGTTATAATCCAAATTCAGTCTCGTTGAACAACGCTTTATTGGTGGAATAGTTAGTCTCAAGCTTATTTATTAAAAAGCAAACTGTTGTATTATACCATGTGTGTACAGTTGTTGTTTGTGTATATAACTATGTAATATGTACAATTGCTTAAAAAACATCGACATTCAAAAAAATAGTAGGGTTTAGCCATGGAAATGTATGTCACGTGTGTGGTCGACATAAGGAGTTGCCCATGGAAATGTATGTCACGTGTGTGGTCGACATAAGGGGTTAGCCATGGAAATGTATGTCACGTGCGTGGTCGACATAACGGGTTAGCCATGGAAATGTATGTCACGTGTGTGTGGTCGACATAAGGGGTTAGCCATGGACATGTATGTCACGTGCGTGGTCGACATACGGGGTTAGCCATGGAAATGTATGTCACGTGCGTGGTCGACATACGGGTTAGCCATGGAAATGTATGTCACGTGTGTGGTCGACATAAGGAGTTAGCCATGGAAATGTATGTCACGTGCGTGGTCGACATACGGGGTTAGCCATGGAAATGTATGTCACGTATGTGGTCGACATAAGGGGTTAGCCATGAAAATGTATGTCACGTGTGTGGTCGGGTCGTCATAAGGGTTAGCCATGGACATGTATGTCACGTGTGTGGTCGACATAAGGAGTTGGCCATGGAAATGTGTGTCACGTGTGTGGTAGACATACGGGGTTAGCCATGGACATGTATGTCACATGCGTGGTCGACATAAGGGGTTAGCCATGGACATGTATGTCACGTGTGTGATTGACAGAATGAGGTGGTCGTGGAAATATATGTCACGTGTGTGGTTGACATAATGAGTTGGCTGTGGAAATGTATGTCACGTGTGTGGTTGACAGAACTAGTTGGTCATGGAAATGTCTGTCACGTGCGTTGTCGACATGAATTGGCCACGGAAATGTATGTCACGTGCGTGGTTGACAGGAGGTGTTGACCATGGAAATGTATGTCACGTGCGTGGTTGACAGGAGGTGTTGACCATGGAAATGTATATCACGTGCGTGGTCGACAGAAAGGGTTGGCCATGGAACTGTACATTATTAAGTATCCTCCCCACACAAAATCAAACCTAATGAGCTAAGTTAAAACCAAAAAACTACACTTCACTCATAAAGTAAATGCAATCATGTTTTATTACGGAAGCAAGTAAAGGTATTCACACAAAAAACACACCGTTTTAATCTCCTTCAGCACACTAATTATAATTAAGGAGCTGCTGGCGTCAATCAATCATCGTTACGATGTACGACTAATGCGCCACGGTGGAAACTATAAAACAAACTAGTTGGATCAATAATTGGAAGAAACAGCTTTATGTTCACCTATTAGCTTACACTTTATTTATTGTGTACACAACGATTGCGAAGCATGTTTTCAACAACTAATATTAGTCACCCTCGTCGGCGGGGATGAACGCGTAATTATGGTCATATGGGAGACGACGACGACGACGACAACCAACAACAACAATAATAATAATAAAGATTTTATTTTAGGAGAGAACTCATTTAATAAAAATTAATCTACCGCGAGGCACCCAATATATATACACAAATCAAATGCAATCAAAAGATAGGACTATAATTTAGAACTATATATTAATGTTAAAGGTGAACAGTAGATAAATTATATATAATACGTTATGGAATATGATGATATATGGAATTGTCTAGTAGAGACGAAAAGGGGAATGAGACAATTAATGACAATAAATCTATACAACAATGTGCAGATATGACATATCTTGAAAATAAATATGCTTATGTCGGTTGTTATTGTCATTAGTGTAAGGATAATTCTAAGCTTGAACATTCTTTTCAATGTATTGACAATGAGATTGAAATAGAGTAATTTTAGAAGAATTTATTTAATATTCGTTTATTTTGGAAACTGAAGTTGTAAAGCTTTACTCTGACTCAGATCACAAACTCGAGAGCTTACGGTATTTGATTGATTGAGTCTGAGATTTACTCTCAGCTCAACCAATCAGACACGTGCAACTTGAGTCTGAGATTTACTCTCAGCTCAACCAATCAGACACTTGCAACTTGAGTCCGAGATTTACTCTCAGCTCAGCCAATCAGACACTTGCAACTTGAGTCTGAGATTTACTCTCAGCTCAGCCAATCAGACACTTGCAACTTGAGTCCGAGATTTACTCTCAGCTCAGCCAATCAGACACTTGCAACTTGAGTCCGAGATTTACTCTCAGCTCAGCCAATCAGACACTTGCAACTTGAGTCTGAGATTTACTCTCAGCTCAGCCAATCAGACACTTGCAACTTGAGTCCGAGATTTACTCTCAGCTCAGCCAATCAGACACTTGCAACTTGAGTCTGAGATTTACTCTCAGCTCAGCCAATCAGACACTTGCAACTTGAGTCCGAGATTTACTCTCAGCTCAGCCAATCAGACACTTGCAACTTGAGTCTGAGATTTACTCTCAGCTCAGCCAATCAGACACTTGCAACTTGAGTCCGAGATTTACTCTCAGCTCAGCCAATCAGACACTTGCAACTTGAGTCCGAGATTTACTCTCAGCTCAGCCAATCAGACACTTGCAACTTGAGTCTGCGATTTACTCTCAGCTCAGCCAATCAGACACTTGCAACTTGAGTCCGAGATTTACTCTCAGCTCAGCCAATCAGACACTTGCAACTTGAGTCTGAGATTTACTCTCAGCTCAGCCAATCAGACACTTGCAACTTGAGTCCGAGATTTACTCTCAGCTCAGCCAATCAGACACTTGCAACTTGAGTCTGAGATTTACTCTCAGCTCAGCCAATCAGACACTTGCAACTTGAGTCCGAGATTTACTCTCAGCTCAGCCAATCAGACACTTTCAACTTGAGTCTGAGATTTACTCTCAGCTCAGCCAATCAGACACTTGCAACTTGAGTCTGCGATTTACTCTCAGCTCAGCCAATCAGACACTTGCAACTTGAGTCCGAGATTTACTCTCAGCTCAGCCAATCAGACACTTGCAACTTGAGTCTGAGATTTACTCTCAGCTCAGCCAATCAGACACTTGCAACTTGAGTCTGACAATTACCCTCAGCTCAGCCAATCAGACACTTGCAACTTGAGTCCGATATTTACTCTCAGCTCAGCCAATCAGACACTTGCAACTTGAGTTTGAGATTGGAATAACGTTTTACAGATTACCGTAGTTTGTACAAATTTATGTTATCTCGATTGCAAACTAGGTTCTACAACAATCGCTCTCGAGACCTTATTCCTGATGGAAACTATCGCCACGAGGGAGAGAGAAGAGGCAATATGATATTTAAATGCATAGTAGAATGGCACAATCCTAACGGCTACAGCTGGGCGCGAACTCCGGGTCTTTCGCATCTAAAGCGAACGCGCTAACACTGCGCTATCACGTCATACTGAGCCCATTCTAGTCATAACCCGGAAACGCGACATTTATTTCGAACATTGCAAAGAAATGTGGCGTCTTAACATGCAATGAAGTTAGTTTTGGGCCATATCAAGTGTTAAACACGTATTAACGTGTTTACACGTCGGCGTTTTCACGACGTTTACGTGTACGTGTGACAGGCGGCCATTAAAATGTAATAAACAAATGCATTCGGTCTAATAGTTTGATCATCCCTTTATTACGTTATGGAGAAATACACAAGTGTATGCAAATCGGCAATAGATACACCATTCTTTGCTTTATTCTGAAGTGTCTACACCGAAGAGACAACGGTCTCTATCTCGGCTTTAAGCCACTTTAGCCATCATTACATTAGTGAATTTACATTACTCTTGTATGTATGAGCAATCGGATACAAGATATTGATTCGAAGAACCCCACGACACATTATAAACAAATATTCAGTGATATATATATATCCAAAATACTATGATTTACGTAGAACACTTTTTAAGCCATATTTTTTGTCATTGGCCGACACTACAAAAATTTGATAATCTAATGAGCTCTAGAAACACAAAATTAATTCATAATCTATCAAAATATTTGCATTTCGCTTCTAAAGAAAGAGAACGAACAATTAATGAGCTCATATGAAATATTAATAGTTTTATGCTTTAAAGCTCATCATGTAGTTTTAATTATAATAGAAAACAAGGGAGAACATAATATTATTTAAACTTCTCTGTAAATTGTCTTTGCACTTTACATATTTGTTAATTTTGATGGCTATAGATGTGTTTTGTATCATTTAATGCCTAATAAAATTTATGTTATGTTATATAGTATATACACATCGAGTTTTGATGTCCGACCACCCGTCTGATTCACAGGAGCATACGCATGGGCTGGAGGTAAATAAAACATTTCTTCAATCTCAAACTCAGACTCAAGCTTCTGGTTGGCTCAGCTGAGTGTGAAACTCACAATCAATCAATCAAATTTCTTGAGTTCGAGTTTTATAACCTCAGGGCCATAGTTTGTTTGTTGTTTGGGTTTATAGTCGAATCAACAGCTTAGGTCATATGTCGACTCTCTCCACTACAGCTATTATTGAAAGCACGGACGGGCATCCGGGTAGAACAACCGACATACTGCAAGCCAGCTGGATAACTTCCTCATATGAAATAAGTCGACACCCCATGGGATTTGGATCGACAGTGGTGAGGGGCAAGTGATTTGAAGTCAACGACCTTAACCACTCGGCCACGGAAGCCCCTAAATAAGCACTGCGATGCTATTTGACGTCAACTATCCTCTTGGCATACAGTGGGGTCAATACACTGCAAAGCTAGTTGACGTTAACTATCCTCTTGGAACACAGTATGGTCAATACACTGCAATGCTATTTGACGTCAACTATCCTCTTGGAACATATTTGACGTCAACTATCCTCTTGGAACACAGTATGGTCAATACACTGCAATGCTATTCATACGTATAACTTATATATCGTATGAATATCGTATGCATAGAGTATAGTTATTTATATTTAATGAGATTGACGTGACGTCAGTAGTGTTACAGCAAGAATGACGTCAGTACTGTTATAGCAAGGTTGGCGTCAGTACTGTTATAGCAAGGTTGACGTCAGTACTGTTATAGCAAGGTTGACGTCAGTACTGCTATAGCAAGGTTGGCGTACGTATTGCTACAATGTTGACATCAGTACTGTTATAGCAAGGTTGACGTCAGTACTGTTATAGCGAGGTTGGCGTACGTATTGCTACAATGTTGACATCAGTACTGTTGTAGCAAGGTTGACGTCAGTACTGCTATAGCAAGGTTGACGTCAGTACTGCTATAGCAAGGTTGACGTCAGTACTGCTATAGCAAGGTTGACGTCAGTACTGTTATAGCAAGGTTGACGTCAGTACTGCTATAACAAGGTTGACGTCAGTACTGCTATAGCAAGGTTGACGTCAGTACTGCTATAGCAAGGTTGACGTCAGTACTGCTATAGCAAGGTTGACGTCAGTACTGTTATAGCAAGGTTGACGTCAGTACTGCTATAACAAGGTTGACGTCAGTACTGCTATAGCAAGGTTGACGTCAGTACTGTTATAGCAAGGTTGACGTCAGTACTGCTATACAAGGTTGACGTCAGTACTGCTATAGCAAGGTTGACGTCAGTACTGATATAGCAAGGTTGACGTCAGTATTGTGTTAGGAAGAATGACGTCAGTATTTCGACTGCAAAGTCGACATCAGTGCCGTTATAGCAATATTGACATCAGTACTGCTACAAAGTTGACGTATGTATGTACTGCTATAGCAATATTGTGGTCCGCATTGGTATAGCAAGATTGACGTCAACATTGTTATAGCAAGATTGACGTCAACATTGTAATAGCAAAATTGACGTTAGTATTTATACAGCGAGGTTGACGTCAGTGCCGTTATAGCAAGCTTGACGACAGTATTACTACAAGGTATACAGTAAATGAATTACCGTGTTAATCCATACCTCAGATCTATTTCCGGACGATTCAGAACTTAGAACACGAGAAACAACACTAAGTACAGACGGAACACAGCCAAGCAGTATTCGTTACAATAATAATATATATAATGAGGTTACATATAATGCTGGGGGGTGGGTATTAGTAATATAGAGTTATTTCCTTTGGTGTTTTGACAGTATGTTTATACATTTCCAGCAACATGTTGTCATAGCATCCCTCTCGTACAACTTAATGGTTGGTTTTGTGTTTTTGGGTGGGGGTTTGTTTTTTGTTGTGTGGTTGGTTTTGGAAATTCCTGATTACCCCACAAATAAATTGACCAGTTTTTCTAAAAGTGGGGGAATCAGGAAGACACCAACTTAATTACATTTGGCGGATCAGTTAATCTGTATTTATTGTACTGTATTAGCCTGGGTACATGCGTTGATATAGTTTACCTGGTCGGTTATATAAATATATTTTAACACCGAAACAATTAATTGGGCCGTATTGAGTTTCTGATATCAACGCCATTGGAAAGGAATTTACATAAGCTCTCAGCTTGTTTTCCAATCCATTTCAGATATCCTGTTGTATTTATATACCGTATATAAATATTGAATGAACTGAATAAAATATGTTTAAACTAACGTCATTTTTGCAAGAAATAAATTAGTGAAATATCGACAGACTGGTACCCAGGCTAGTACTGTATGCCCATTGTATGAATGCAGACCAATTTGAAAAGTAGCACAATATGCCGGATGAAATAAACAAACAGCGTGTTCTGAATAAACAACTGCTAGTCATTCAACACTTTCTGGAGTTCTGGGTGTTATTTTAGATGCAATTACTGACAAGGAAAACGCGTACTAAGCATCAGTTGGCAAGCACAGTCAGATACGGAAATGGCGGTAAAAGTAAATCCGGTGAAACATGTGACAAGACGTATCAACAGTTGGTTATTGTTTTTTGTTGTTGTTTTGTTGTTGTTGTTGTTGTTGTTGTTGTTGTTGTTGTTGTTTTAAACGTTGACATATGTGTTCTGATAGTGACGGGGTGTCATTCTTAAACATGCTTGGAATGTTTATTTTTTCTTAATTTTTTAGGAACATTTATTTGTTTGAACCATTTGTCCATACCCCAAGTGTTTAAGGATAAACTTGATTTATTTTACAACGATTGCGAAAGCAAGTTTTAACAACTTATATTAATCACTCTCGTTGGCGCGGATGAAAGCGTATATGTGGTTATTCGTGTGGGAGGAAACCAGCGTATCCGGAAATAACCCACCTGTCCGATCTGGCGACCACCGTACCATCTCACATTGCCGGCCTGAGGATCGAACCCGGGTTGCATTGGTGAGAAGCGAGCGTGTTAGCCACTGCGTGCGCTAATCGGACATCCTATAATACGGTTGTTGTGATGACGTTATTGAGGATATTCTCGTGTTTATTATCTGTATAAGAGTATAATTTATTTTATCGAGAGATCACAGAAAGTTGTATAACCACGAGTGAAAAAAATAATTATTTAGGTTATTACGAGATGAAATAACATCATATCGTACAATCGTATACTCGAATCGTCTTCTTTTATGTTTTCCAGTGATATTTTACCAATATATGTGTTATCCACTTTTATTCATTTCACTGTCCCTGCCAAGAGCCTCGTTTCACTACAAGACACAACCGCACAACCACAGGTTAGTGCGAACGTTAACAATAATTGATAGTTCCGGTATAATTTTTAATTTAAAATATATAAAATATAAATTTCTGCGGTCAACATTTAAAACGCCAGACAAAATAAATTAAACATACTACGAAGTATTTTATTATCAACTATTTATGATTGTCAGAAAATAATTGTAGCTAAAATACTGAAGTACACGCAACCGCGGAGGAATACGAAACGCAGGCAGTGGACAAGAAAATGCTATCTTCCACTGTTTCAAAACAGTAACGAAAAACTCAATAATTCATTGGAAAGCATTCATTTTAAATAAATAGAGGCTATTTGTGTTTAACTATTCTAAGTGTAAGATTGTAATTGATTTCATCCAGATGAGTGATCACTTAACATTAGCCACTAGTGGAGTCCGTGGTCGAGTGGTTAAGGTCGCTGACTTGTATACCACTGTAACCTATCATCACTGATGGTCACAGGTTCGAGCCTCGCTCAGACCGTGTCTCATTTATATGAAAAAGTTGGCAATTTCTTACGGAGGTTGGTGCACCCAAGTACTGGTTAACCGCTGGAGCCTGCCCAGGAAAGGTGTTGTTAGGTAAACTGCCCGCCGGCGATATAGCACCCAAAATGGTGCTGATAGTTTAAACATATTTTATTCAGAAAATAACATATAAGAATAAAGTGTTACAAGAGAAATAATTTGGATTGGAAAACAAGCATATTAAAATGCCTATACAAATTCCTTTCCATAGTGGAATATGCAAGCAAACATATAAGCAGTGGGTAAGAACATGGTATCTTCCACTGTTTCAAAACAGTGAACTGTAGCATTTTTTCTTTCACTGAGAAAAACCCAATCATTCATTGGGAAACAAAAAGAAAATGGCATATCCACTGTTGCAACATATCACTGATAAATCTCACATCATGCACCATTGAAAAGCGTAAACTAAATTATATGCCTGTTCAAAATGGCTGCCACAATTTGTAACAAGATATCATATAATTGTACTCGTTACAACTCCATTATTCCTGCTGTGTTTCAGTAAGCCAATTCAACCGTTTTAACATTTTAATGTACTTGAAAAATAGATAATCTCAGTTTGGCTAGATGAGTGTTTTTTTAAGTTCGGCTCTCTCCATACTTCCGCTTCTCCGTAGCAACTAGTAATAGCAAAGACATTAATGCGCGTAAATCACTTTTAGCACGCTGAATCAAAATTGCTGGCATTAAAATAACATAGTTTCGCATACGGTCCAATTTCTGAACAGGAAAATGGTTTTAGTATATCAGTAAAAACAAAGAATTCTAACTGAAAGAACAAATATACATTTCGGAATAAATCGGACTATTAGCTAACACGAACAAGGGAGGTAATAGAAGAAACAATGGTGTCGCTCATTGGTTGAATGTAGCGGATCAGTAGTCCAATGGTTAACACGCTGGACTTGTAGTATTGGGGTCGCAGGTTTGGTCCCCCGCTATTCCATACTAAAATGATTCATGGTTTAGTCTTTCGGATGAGATTTAAACCGAGTTCTCGTGTCGGGGTTTACGCCGTGCAGGTAAAAGAATCAGAGGTGACTCTGGAATGGGTCTCTGTCTGTATCAATGCACTATCCCCCAAATTCTAAAATGACTAATCTCTTCAGGAGGCGACGCTCATATGGGCAACCGGTAGCGACGATAAATAAACGTAAAACACACACTCGAAGGTATGTATGTATGCTCCTTTTAATGTCAAACCCCTCGCGGGGACTTAGACATGTTTTCCTGGGCAGGCTTAGCCGACCTAACCAGCGATTAACCAGTACTAAGCAATGTGTGTGAGGTGCCTTGCTCAATCATCATCGGACACTACATACGTGGCCTGACCGAGTATCGAACCGGGGACCGTTCGATTCCAAATCCGACGCTCTACCACTGGACCACGGACGCCATACAAGGTAAAGCATCTTCAGAAAAGATTATTTGCGAGAATACAAGAATCTAAATCACCGATTGCTTGCAGAGTTACATGAACTACCTATAAGCCGAGCGATTGAAATGCTTATGTTATGTTATATTTCGGGTTTTACGCCTGCATCAGCACCATTTCGGGCTATATCACCAGCGGGCAGTTTACCTAACAATACCATTTCCTGGGCAGGTTCCAGCGGTTAACAAGTACTTGGATGCACCAATCTCCGTAAGAAACTACCAACTTTTTCATATAAATGAGACACGGCCTGAGCGGGGCTCGAACCCGTGACCATCAGTGATGATAGGTTACAGCGGTATGCAAGTCAGCGACCTTAACCACTCGACCACGGAGGCGGACTAGGTTGAAATGCGTTACTGTTAATTGTCGTATACGACAATAAACACGAATTATGGACGGCTCAGTGGTCCAGTGGTTAACACGGTGGACTGTGAATCCATGAATCGTAGGTTCGATCCCCTGTCTGACACTAATACTAGTATCGGTCTTTTAGATGGGACTTTACACCGAGGTCTCATTGCATCGGTATTATGTCGATACACAAATCATGTACATGTAAAAGAACGAGGGATGCTTCTGGAATTGAGACATTTACTGTATATTACATTATCCTCCGACATATTACATGACTAATATATATATAATATAATATATAATAAATAATATATAATATATACATGTAATATAATATAATATATAATAAATAATATATAATATAATATATACATGTAATATAATATAATATATAATATAATATATAATAAATAATATATAATATAATATATACATGTAATATAATATATAATATAATATATAATAAATAATATATAATATAATATATACATGTAATATAATATAATATATAATATAATAAATAATATATAATATAATATATACATGTAATATAATATAATATATAATATAATAAATAATATATAATATAATATATACATGTAATATAATATAATATATAATATAATATATAATAAATAATATATAATATAATATATAATAAATATATAATATAATATATAATTCTGGATGGTTTGTCCAGACTAGCCGGTTTAATTTAATACTATTTTATTGCAACTTTTTCATAATGAGGATGATCAATACAACATACGATTACATATCACAATAACATTTCTGTTACATTTATAACATACATACAACCTGATAGTATTCATATTCTTATAGATTTACCTATACTGACATTTTCAACGTGCAAAAGGATTGGGCTACACGTTTGGAAAACATTAACAACAGCTTATTCCAAAAGGTCAAATGTGTTCCGAACTTCCGATGTATGTAGAACTAATATAGATTTGTATATGTGACCAATGGAACATCTGTACATACATATACAGAATCTTGTGGAAGTCGTGATAGCGCAGTAGATGCGCGTTCATTTCAGGTGCGAACGTTCCGGAGTTCGAGCCCCGCTGGAGCCGTTACGAGTGTGCCCTTAGGCAAGGCATTTAATTTCCACGTTGCCTCTTCTCTCTCCCTCGTGGCGATGGATTCCATCAGGAATGAGGTATCGAGAGTGATTGATATAAGTTATAAGAACTTGTTTCGCAATCGAGCTAAAATAAATTTGTATAAACTAATATAGATTTTTCAAGAACATTATTGTTTAGATTGCAGGCCCTTAGCTACACTGAGGCACACCGAGGCAGACGCCTCGGTTAAAATGTCCATAGCAAAACATAAATAAATGAAAAATTAAATAAATAAAATGCCAAAAATATCCCTATGCTCAATAAAATGTTTACTGCTAGAAAGCTGAAAGGTCAGTACATAATTATACGTCTAAACTCAGTAAATCAGAAAACGCAGGAAATCTTAATTTTATGGGGCAACATGTCCCCGGACACCCTAGATTGCCTCGGTTGAGTCGTTGGATACGGTACTGGAGTGAATAAGAAAATGACGGGATAAGCTTAACAGAATGCTAAAAATGAACAAGAAGGAATGGTGGACGACGAAAATAAACGTATAAAAACAACAACAAAAACTCGCGAACCAACATAAACATGAACTGTATAACGTTCAGGTATCTTCCATAGCCAAGGGAGAGTGAATTAATACACTACTGCTTTATTGGCAGGCATAGCCAGTTCTCATTACGTTTTGTTTTCTGTTTCCATCCGACAAACACCAATCAGTGTGCACTCTATATTTCGAGGAAGTCGTGCAGTTGTAACAGTTGTTGCGCGATCGCTTCAGGTGCGAAAGGTCCGGAGTTCGAGCCCCGCTGGAGCCGTAACGATTGTGCCCTTAGGCAAGGCACTTAAATTCCACATGCCTCTTCTCTCTATCCCTCGTGGTGATGGATTCCCATCAGGAATGAAGTCTCGAGAGTAATTAATATACAAGCATTTGCAAGAAAATGTTACGAAATCGAGCTTAAAAATATTTGTATAAATTAAATTAAGCTCTATATGGTTATAAACTAGTTTTCGAACTATCACCGCTACAGCTAAACAACTGCATAACCATAGCGACCCATCAAACGCAATTTTAAGACACCATATAACAGGTATATTTAAGCAATTTGGCGAATTGAGTATCAGCGAAATAATGTCACCGCGAAGTTAAGTCACCGAAGTTAAATCACGGCGGAATGATATTATCGCGTAATTAAGTCACCGCGAACAATCACACAGTCTATTCATCTACAACAACGCCATCACAGCAACTCCTCAAACGCAATTTTAAATATAGGATATAAGCCGAAAACGATCCAATATGTAAAATATTGGTCTGTGTGAGGCGCTACGCGCCGAAGACAGTACCAATATTTTACATATTGGATCCGTTTGAGGCTTATATCATACTTAAACACACACTTATATAACACGATCCTACTCAGTAAAATTGTTAATTTTGTACATGTCCGCGTATAATTTAATATAATATTATGGCATATTCACACTAGTTCACTATTAATAATAATGGACTGCAAGTATAAAGGTATGACGTCACGACAGTGTTATAAGACATCATAAAATCGTTAGCTTGAAGTAATTCCACGAAATTGATATTCCACGAAATTCAATTGCCACGATATTAAGTTACCAAGCAAATAAATCACCGCGAAATGTACCTACTACAATATTCATTAACTGTACAGTAAACAAACCGCATCCCAAGCACATGCTTGCTGAATTTACTCATCTTTTCTTCGAATTGTCTTAGATTTAATTAGTGATAAAACGAATCCATTAACTAGATACGATGTTGCTATACTGGCTGGTTATGATTATAGAACTATTCCAAGAAAAAGCGCTAGCACGAGATTAGAGCAGCCAGAGGATATGTATATTGAAAACACTGTCGTGACGCCATACCTTCATACTTGCAGTCCATTTTGTGTGTGTATACACATTTATTTTAACTCGATTGCGAAACAGGTGCTTTTAACTTATATTAATCACTCTCGAGACCTCATTCCTGATTCCGGAGTTCGAGCCCAGCTGGAGCCGTTACGATTGTGCCCTTATGCAAGGTATTTAATTTCCATGTTACCCACTCTCTCCCTCGTGGTGATGGATTCCATCAGGAATGAGGTCGCGAGAGCGATTAATATAAGTTGTAATAACTTGTTTCGCAATCGAGCTCAAATAAATTTGCATAAACTATACATATCAATTATTCGTTTTCTTAATTCATAATTGCGTTATAGATTTGAGACAGTTTCTTACTAATGACTGAAGCAGTGTACGTCAAAAGTTGCTTCTGTTATATCGAAATGGTAATTCGGATAGGTATCGATTCAGATCTCAGTTCTATAAGGGGCTTGTACATTTCTTGAGTTGCAATGATGTAATGGTTACGTTGCCCGCCTTGACCACTGATACAATATGAGTTCGAATCTCGCGAGAACCACCTTGGCGACGTTCTTAGACAAAACACAATCGACACCGACTCGTCTGTCATATCGAGAGCGATTAATGTAATGTTTTAAAAAAATCATGTTTCGCAATCGAGCTAACGTAAATTATTTGTATTCATAACATCACGATAGTTCTATTTGTAAAACAAAATCAAATGTATTGTACGCAGTTAACTATCATTGGAAGGTTCAAGCCCCGCCTTTTTTATATTATTGTATTTAAGTTTATTTAATGTCGCTACTGGTTGTCCATTTGATCGACGGGCAGCTTACCTAAAACAGCTTTCCTGTGCAGGCTCCAGCGGTTAACCAGTACTTGGTGCACCAACCTCCGTAAGAAACTGCCAACTTTTTCATATAAATGAGACACGGTCTGAGCGGGGCTCGAATCCGTGACCATCAGAGATGATAGGGTACAGTGATATACAAGTCAGCCACCTTAACCACTCGACCACGGAGGCGGTTCAAGCCCCGCCTTGCTTTGATATTTGGAGTTTATATGGAATACCACGTGGTTTATTAGTATACCGCCATTGGTCACTCCAACATCGTTATCATATTTTGACTTGCAACGGTGTTACATCTTTGATTATCTTGCCGCCAATTGCCAGCCTTGAACTCACAATTCTTTGACTCCTAATGCAGTCGTTAATTTGCCTCGGAGCCCATTAGTCTGCTTTTACCGCATCGTAATATGTCACGTGATCTTAATCTCATCATTTGCTGGTTCATAACGATGTCACGTGATTTAATAGTTTGCCACCATTGGTCAGTTTTTACCGCATCGTTCGTTGACTCATAACGATGTCACGTGATGTATTAGTTGCCGCCGTTGGTCAGATCGTACCTTGTAGACACTACCACATGTAATATACTAGAGGACATAGAAAACACATACCTACATTATATACTAGAGGATATAGAAAACGCACAACTACATTATATGATTATTATTACATGAAAACGAAATACGAAGGATTCCATCAAAGATATATCACATGTTTATTACAAAACACAAACTGAACAACTAAAAATATTCCAAAATGTTTAAAACTATGTATTTATATAGTTATTGTTTTTCAATGTAAAAACACACTTATCCGAAGTGTGCGTTTTCTATGTCCTCTAGTATATAAATATATATGACTAGTTCCCTGTTAGGAACAATCACCATATAACATAATATTATACGTAATAGTGGAAACTAGCATTTATACTAGTTTTAAAAAATAAATATATATAAATATATATAAAATTTATACAGTTTTAAAATATTTTTAATACACTGTAAGACATTGGTTATGAGCAAATTAAAGCAGTCACGAAAAATTCATGTTTGTACAACATCAATGTTTTGAGTTTTATAAAATCTTAATCAATCAATATAATAATGAACAATAATCACACACGCCGGAAGCGTACGCTCGTTACATACTGTAATAGCAAGCTTCTGTCATTAAACAAAGAATTATTTTCAGAAATATATATTCAGTGTCTGACAAACATTTCATTTTATTGTCATTTTTTCTCTTCACAATACAGCGGTAGTTCCGTTGATAACAGGAAGTGGTGTCTTTTAATTGTCAGCGAGCGATATGTCTAGTTTCATGTGTACTGAAGGAAACTATAGTAAAGGACACGGATCACATCGCCAGTTTTATGTCGTTTATAATTGAGACAGAGAACTAAACCGATGGCGAATCCGACAGCGGAATACCATACTATCGTATAGACACGTGTGTGATATATTAGATTAGTCTCTTGTAATTCATTAATAATGAATGGCTATGTAACGTGACATGGACACTTATTATATACTGTTTTTTATTACATAACTTTGCTTGTATTCAGTGTAATGCAATCACCTCATACATTCTTATACGACCACGCGTTTAATAACACATGGAAGGATTCTGATTGGTCGAGGCATGACCCTAACAGATTGCAATAAACATTACATGGTGTTTGCGTTCATTGTTTATTTGTTGCAAATCAACTGCTTAGATCAATACAATGTTAAAATGAACTAGCAGAATACAGTGATTAAAACTATTGTGTCGATTATTTGAATGAAGCTGTTTGATTATCAGGGATTACTTGATTATCAGGGACTATTTACTACGGCGTATGAATGCAACTTAATGGAATAAGGCTCAACAGTATAGCGGCAAAACTGAAACGTATTTTATCTTCATATTTATGGTCATTGTACATGCGGTAATGTGATAAACAGGATCTTACACTCTTGGTGGCTTCATGCCATATTTTATTAAGCTCGTTTTGGAATGTTGCTATTAAGCGAGCATTCGAAAACGAGTTTCATAAAATATGGCATGAAATCACCACGATTGTAAGATCCTATATATATGTATGTATTACACAAATCGTGGTATTGCCACACTCATAAATAACGAATCAGTTCGAGCAATCCAAGAAGTAGTCTACTAGAATCATTAGAACACACAACATGTACAGTGTGGAATGAACTATCACACCTACTCGCAGGCGGGTCCCAACTAATAGACAATTACAATTCCGGGAATCAATTCGGAATCGCTATATTTATATACAACTAGTTCCTGGAACCAATTAGAAATAGCAACGTAGACAATTATTACAGGCATCAATTAGGAATAGCAATTCATAGACACGCATATTTTCGGGAATCAAATAGGAAGAAGAAGAATGCTTTATTAAGACTTAAACTTTACAGGAATAGGAATGACAGTTCATACACAAGCATACTTCCGGGAAACAAATCGTAATAAACAAAAACTATTAGAAATAGCAACGCACACAATTATTCGAGGCATCCATTAGGAATAATGATTCATAGACAAGCATAGTTCAAGGAAACAAAGCAATACACAGCACAAACTGGCTTATCATGGAACACAGCATTGACTTTGCCTTCAACAACAACGTCGACACCATTATCATTACTGGCGACTTAAATATAAATGTTAGCGCATCTGCAAACAATAAGACGAACATACATTCATACAATACCCTACAATAGCTTCATACAATACCCACCGCCTCATTACCTCGTCAACAGACCATTTTAGAACCACCATTGATGTTAGTCAAGAATCACCAACATGTCATCCACAACTTTGTCGCTGACTCATTCATCACCGACCTTGTCAGTTCCACTGTCCTATTGAGTCCGTAATCAAGTTGTCTAAACCCATACATTCCTCCTTTACGCGACTATCCTACACACCACAGGAACAGGTTACAGTCAACAGCCTATTTATTCTCGACAGCAAAGCCATGGACAGCAGAGAGCTACACTTATCGCTGATTCTATAACAGCCGCAGCATTTAACAACATTCCCAACATGATCAAGAACGAACTAAAATTCACCAACGAGCCAGGTCGACCAACGCCGAATCACCATGCGAAGAATTCAGACGCATTTGCAGCGCCACAACATCAATAATCCGCAAGCCCAAAGCAGAACATCAATCAAAAATCATCAAACAGACAAATACTGAAAACATCCCGATAAATACATGGTTCAAACTCGCCAACAAGTTCTTCTTCTTCTTCTTGTCGTTCGCGAATCACATGGACAAGCCGGCAGCAAACACGAAATGGGCCGTCCTCCTCAGATCCTCCCATCAGCCATGTAACTTCGTCTGGAGAGAAGTATCTGTTGGCCAGGTTGTTTTCCTCAGCCCATGAAGATTGGGACACTCCTGGAGGATGTGTTCTGCAGTCTGGTCCCCTACGATGCAGCTGCGGGCAGTTGATGGAGCTAGTCCAAGCTTCCGACACATATGGAAGTTCAGGCGGTTATGCCCTGTTCTAAGCCGGAATATCGTGACTTGCTCCTGTCTGGTGAGAAGGTGGTAGTCATCCTTCTCGACTGTTGGCTTTGATGCAGATTTGATTATGGTGCATTTCTCCTTGTAAGTCAAATCTTTGTCTGGTTGCCTCTCGGTAGAACCTTGCTTGGCAAGCTGGTCAGCGGCTTCATTGCCAGGGATGCCTATGTGTGCAGGTACCCACTGGAGGACAGTTCTTTTAGTTACGCTGACTGTTCAAAGGGCTTCCATCAGGTGGGGTTCTTTGTTGTTAGACAGGGCATCCAGAACTGAGAGCGCATCAGTCAGGAAGACAACCTGGGCACACTCCACAGTGTTGTGTACTAGCGATGCTGCTGTTTCAAGGGCCTGTACTTCTGCCCCATAGTTGCTGCAGTGTACTCCAGTAAGTAGAGCAACTGACTGTGTGTGTCCATCTGGGTGTCGGACATACACTCCTGCTCCTCCGTTTGCTACTGCTTTTGTGCCAACATGTTCAACAAGAAACAAGCAAACATCATCCAATACTGAAAACATCCCGATACATACATGGTTCAAACTCGTGAACAAGCTCAACAAGAAACAATCAAAAATCATCAAACAGACCAATACTGAGAATATCCCGATAAATACACGGTTCAAACTCGCCAACAAGCTCAACAAGAATCAAACTCATCCGTGATTCCTACCCTCTTTCATAATGGCATCGAGCGAGGCAGACAAAGCAGAACTGCTCACTCGTTATTTTTCTGTCAACTCTTTTTGAAGGTAAGCGTCCTATTCCAACCATACACAATCACCCTTTAAGTTCTCTTTCCGAAATATTCATTTCTACTATGGAGGTAACAGACGATATCTCGTTAGTAGACAGGCTCAAGGAAAGCGGTACAGGCAAAGTCAGTTCACGTCTAATCAAGGAGGGCTCTGTGGAAATTGCTTTTCCCTTCACACACAACTTTGGTATAAACATATTTACTAGTCATTATATATCAGATAATTATGTACGCACTAAATACAAGGGAATTGATTTGAAAGCTAAACGCGTACTGGATTTCTCTCCACTGTATACATACTAGAAGGTTACAAGGTATGGCGATATTATATATAAGTGACGAAAGAAGGCCGTATCGGTGAGTAACTGGTACATATATATAAAACAAATTGTTATATGGGAAACAATAAGATTTGCATTTAAAGTTATTAACAGGAAGTCAAAGGACACTCTAAATAGCTTGCGTCCGATAAGTTATACTATAGCTGAGCATTAATCAGAATTTGGACGACAGACTAGGAAAGGAAAGTAAATAGGGAACGACTATTGGTGTTTAAGTCCTTGCAGAGTTCCTGGAATGCATGCTACTTCAGTCGAAGCGTTTGGAATTTCCGATGAAAGCATGTATCGCTTAATTGGAAGATTCGTTCATTAGCCTCGTCTGATAGAGCTGTATTTCTAACAAAGCATGGTCCTTAACGACACACTGCAATTCGCACTAATCGCATATGTTAGTGATGCCCTTATATCATCATATTTCTTGCACTTGAAGAAGCAGTGGGAGGCAGTTTCACGCTGACCACATGCGCCAATATGAGACGGTACATTATTTCATCGGCTTGTAAGTAATAGTATGTTCGGGCGACTTCCATTTTCCCCGAGTAGAAATAGGACGAGACCTTATCTGACGAAAATAAATGGCTCTGATGATACATTAGGTGCGTTCCTCGAAGTTAATGGAAAGTCGCTGAACGTTCTTGCTATTGAGGGGAGAATAGGACCATAATGTAGCGCTGTTCGGAATCTCGGCACTCGAATATCTCTCGGCTACGCAAGTTGTAGTTTTCATTTACGAATTTCACTTCCCCACCCAATCCGCTCTATGGATGGAAATCGTATAAAACAAGGAAAATGTTACAAGCACCTCGGTCTTACATTCTCTGACAACGGAAACCATAGCGACGGCATTGAGGCAGTGCGTAGCGAAGCAACCAGCATAGTCAGCGGTGCTACTAAGTGTTTTATTCTATATCTCACCCGGAACGATTTCAACTGGGAAATCATTGCAGCGAGACGTAATACCCATATAGTTTTAGTTTTATTAATTTATTTACGTCTCATCAATGTACAACAATAACAGAACAACATTAAAATAATACATGGTATAGTACATTGCCACTCATAAATGAGTTACAAGAGACGGTATTTATCAAAGTATAAAACACATCACATTATGCAGTTGTAATAATATAGTATGATATAATATATATACATATATGTATGTTACAATCGATTATGTAAATTTCTACTATAGTTCATTTGTCGTCTGCTATGGTCAGTCTGGGTCATGGGTTCTGGATTTGGCGTGGTGGGGAGGAACAATAGGTGGTAGATTCGTGAGTTGCATATTTATATATACTATATATAATACGTAAGGAACTTATTGTCCAACCCATTTTGCGTTTTCTTTGCTCTGTCATGATTATGTATGTAATGTAAAATAGCAAATAAAATAGGATTAAACTAAGGCCAAAAGTTTTGTAATTTAAATTGTCAATGTATCATACACATTCTCTGAAAAGTTGGTTACATAATATTTAATGTGGTACTGCTTGTTATTGACTTTAATTGCTGCTATAAAATACCTGTGCCATGTATTGCAATAATTATAACTATGTATATATATTTATATTATTATCTTTATTTCTGTCTCATCCATGTACAATACAATACATAATACAAATAACATTACCAATACAATTGCACACAGCCATTCTAAATAGAATTACATGAGACTATACCATTCAGATAAAGCCACATACATTACATACAGCAATATATACAAATTAAGACTATGTAACCACTGCTAATCGAATAAAATGGTATTTTGGAATATAAAAACTGAAATTAAAATAAAAGCACTAAAGCGCAATTAATAAATGACTTAAAATAATTATATGATTATGTCGTAAAATGTATAGTTAGTCACTAGAAAATGTATAGATGTATGTGAATAAACGATGTTCTTTCGTTATTTCGTTCTTAAAATGAGGAATAATCTATTTAACTCATTCATATCTATGTAGACACATAACCAGCAACTCATTTCATTTCATCCCATTCTTCAACTTTTCCAATTCATAGTCACATCACCATTAAGTGCAAGCATGATGAATAAACTCATGTACCTAATTGTCCCTTATAATACAAGTAGTCAAGTAAGCATGTACACACTCAGGACCATTAGAGGCTGTATAACTTCAGACACTGCCCTTCAAGTCTCACTAACTACTATCAATGCCATCAATTATTTTGCAACATCACCATGGACAATAATTTATAAGCCATCAGCTTTCGTAACTAATGCTGCTAGACTTGTGGCCATACCAGTTTGCTTTTCTGGAACTTGTCATGTTTTGTTTTATATATACGTAAAATGAATCGAGCAATACAATATTATTAAACTAAACAAGCGCACATGCACTGAATAAAATGTGTTTAAACTAATTAGCAAAAGCAACTCGCAAACAATTATAAATCCAGGAACCAATTAAGAATACGTTTAATTCCGGAAACGAATTAAGCATAGCAACTCATAGACAATAATAATTTCTGGAACCAATTATATACTAAAGTCATTCCTGTCCCGTCTATCTCCGGGTTCCAGAACATCATTGTTGCCGTATAATTATGAAGATAGATACTTAGCTAGCGGTTATTACGTGGTTGGTTGCCGATACCTAGGCTGATATGAAACTAGCCAATTAATGACGTCTTTATTACTTTGATATGAATTTGAGCATTTAATAATTGAAAGCATTCCCTCCGTTATCCATTTATCAGGAATAAATCTCAATTCCTGAATTCGATAGACGAAAACGTGTACATAAATCTGTGATCTGTCCAATTTGAGATGGTACAGGAAGTACACAAACTAGCACCGAGGAAAACATGCATATTTTCTCATGAACTAGTTATGATACGGCTTTTTTTCTGGTTTGATACTGGCACGTTTTCAAACCAGCAAACGTAATATCATACTGGAAAACACAGCGTATCAACCTGGGTGGAAGATAGTATTGAGATAGGCAAATAATGGCAAAACATAGGCTAAAATAATGGCCAAAAATAGGCTAAAATAATGGCAATATATAGGTTAAAATAATGGCAAGAAATAGGCTAAAATAATGGCAAAAATAGGCTAAGATAATGGCAAGAATAGGCTACAATAATGGCAACATAATAGGCTAAAATAATGGCCAAAATAGGCTAAAATAATGGCAAAATAATAGACTAAAATAATGGCAAAATATGCTAAAATAATGGCAAAATAGGCTACAATAATGGCAAAAATATGCTAAAATGATGGCAAAAATAGGCTAAATCAATGGCAAAGATAGGCTAAAATAATGGCAATAAAATAGGCTAAAATTAATATCTAAGTAATAATCATCTATATATGTGTGTTAAGTTATGTTTTTATTTAAGCTATTTGCAGTATGGCACTGAGTATCTAGTCTGGGTAGACGTATATAGAATACACACATTGTAGACGAATCATGACGTAATGGGTTTCGGATCTCTCAAGTTTGTCATTGAAGAACTTCTAGTCAGTTTCTTTTATAGCAGACGAAATATTAGTATGTAAAGTGATCGGTCTTGCATTTAATGGGCTTGACTAAACTCAGATTGCATAATATCCTTTAAAATAAAACTACAATTTCACTCCATGTCTCAACATCTCAACATGTCGTCAAAAAGCACATTTTGTCTGGATAACCAATCAAATTTCCTGTAACAGAAATGTGTTTTCCGGCATTTTCAGATTTTTTCTACTCCTCTAACAAAAACAAACACATATTTATTATAATACCTCTGCTTAAGGGATCTTTAGGGTACACGTGAATGAGATTAATGAAAACATCAATATTTACTTATTTTCGCGTATGTATTCAATCTTAAACATCATGACAATTTGATGAAATAGTAAAAAGCACACATAGCTCTTTCATATGAGTTTCCAATATAAGTGACAGATATCACGGTATATAACTATCGCGGTATATGCGTATAACACGCTAAACCTGTTAATGTGTTTTAGGTTTATTTATCGTCGCTATCGGTTGCCCATATGAACGAAGTGATTACGTCGTTTTAGATTTTTGGAGGATAGTGCAATGATACAGACAGAGACCCGTTCCAGAGTCTCCTCTGGTTCATTTACGTGAACAGTGTACAGCACCGACACGAGACCTCGGTCTAAAGTTCCACCTGAAAGACTGTTAATTTTATTAGGGTCAGACGAGGGATCGAACCTGCGATCTCTGGATTACAAGTTCAACGTGTTAACCACTGGACTACAGATCCATCCGTGCCAAACCTGTTTCTTCCAAGTAGTGGAAATGTACGTAGATAAGAATATAATACAGATTGTGTACCGAGTCCGTTGAATAAACTCCCGCCGCCTGCGAATACTGTTAATTGATAGTGTATGTTGGTAGCCAATCCAACCGCGATTCCAATGTCTAATTATCTAAGCTACATGACTTGTACACATATTTCGTGAAGCCGACCCAGGTGTGACACTCTCTTGGATCAAAATATAATCACAAATTCTCGACCTAATTCCGGGAATCGTCGAGAAACATGAAAATCACGTAGAGCAAAGCTGCAGTATCAATTGAAAGCAGGCATGTTACTAATCAACACTAGATTGGAAATGACCTCATTTAGCGATTGATCAATATTGTATTATGCGGTAGAAAGACGGCAATGAAAAAGAAACACAGCACTATCGCAATTAATGTACTGTGGGTTCAAAGTACATTAATAAAACCGTTGGTACATTACACCACCGAATTATGTAATGCAATATACAATAGCCACTGTGGAAGTCGTGATAGCGCAGTGGATTTGCGTTCGCTTCAGGTGCGAAAGGTCTGGAGTTCGAGCCCCACTGGAGCCGTTACGATTGTGACCTTAGGCAAGGCATTTAAATTCGAACCCCTAGCAGGAATTGAACCTTCGACTTCCGTAAGCGTACACCCTAACCGCTAGGCCACGGATACGGCTTATATGTAATGTGGCGTATTGCTTAAGGGCATTTTTACATACAACAACATCCATATTGGTATAGCAAAGGGCTCCGATTAGCGCAGTGGTTAGCGCGCTCGCTTCTCACCAAACCAACCACTGTTCGATTCTCGGACCGGGAAGTATGTGAAACGGTACGGTGGTCGCCAGATCGGACCGGTGGGTTTTCTCAGGGTACTCCGGTTTCCTCCCACACGAATAACCACACTTAAGCGTTCATTCAAACGAGAGTGATTAATATACGTTGTTGAAACCTGTTTCGCAATCGTTGTAAAACAAATAAAGGTTAAACGATATAGGTCTACAGCATGAGATTCGAAGAGACAGGAGTTAGTTCCCAATCGTCGACCTTTCCCCCACGACCATGACGCCACTTTCCCCCACGACCATGACGCCGCTTTCCCCCACGACCATGACGCCGCTTTCCCCCACGACCATGACGCCACTTTCCCCCACGAAAATTACCCCGCTTTCCCTAATGACCATGACGCCGCTTTCCCACACGAAAATTACCCCGCTTTCCCTAATGACCATGATACCGCTTTCCCCACGACATGACGCCACTTTCCACACGAAATTACCCGCTTTCCCTATGACCATGACGCCGCTTTCCCACACGAAAATTACCCCGCTTTCCCTAATGACCATGACGCCGCTTTTCCCCACGACAATGACGCCGCTTTTCCCCACGACCATGATACCGCTTTCCCCATGACCATGACGCCGCTTTTCCCCACGACCATGACGCCGCTTTTCCCCACGACCATGACGCCGCTTTTCCCCACGACCATGACACCGCTTTCCCCACGACCATGACACCGCTATTCCCCACGACCATGCCGCCGCTTTTCCCCATGACTATGACGACGCTTTTCCCCACGACCATGACACCGCTTTCCCCCACGACCATGCAGACGCTTTTCCCCATGACTATGACGACGCTTTTCCCCACGACCATGACACCGCTTTCCCCACGACCATGACACCGCTTTTCCCCACGACCATGACACCACTTTTCCCCATGACTATGACGACGCTTTTCCCCACGACCATGACACCGTTTACCAATTTGATCTATACGCAATAGAAACGCAACGATATAGTGATTATTCAATATTCAATAATCAACACTGATTTTCAACACATAATATTATTAATTTGTGAAAAATACACAGATATAAGATTGAAATATTTGGCTACATAGCATGGCCATCAATAAATAAATTTATATCTATCATGTCACGCAAAAATAAAAAATATTTGATAAATGTTTGTAAGTACATTTGTACATGAAAGAAGCTATGTTATTACGTATTAATACCCTGTAAATTACTACTGTTTCTTAAATGTATTGTATTTGTTTATATATGTATATCTGTAACATGTTTTGTGATGTCTTTGCCATATTTCTATCGTTGTAAATGGCCAAAGGCAATATAGTTGCTGATTATGCCATTAAATTTTAAACTTGAAACTTTTTATTAATTCCATTAAGCCAGTCTATGCACTAAGACAATCACCTAAAATAATCCATTTCTCACAGTTTCATGTAATAATGCTCAGTTAAAGTGTATCGCTAGAAAAATATTTACAATATGTACATAGAAAATAAAATTCTAAAATATTGCGTTTTTAATGCTGTCAAGTATATAATGTATTATTGCATATGTTACTATAAATAGTAACACATTTAATGGTAGAAAAGCAAAATATCTGGTCGACGCGGGCAATATATTTCGATTTTCGGCTCTGCCGGGCCAATATCCGATATTGGCCAGGCGGATATTGGCCAGGCACGCGCCGAGAACGAATCACGAGCACGTGTCACAGGTAACAACAACATAGTAACTACATTGTGTAAACATGGCCACGGAAGCAACACTAAAGTCGTTGTCTGACAGAGTGTTGTCTCTTGACGGTAAAATGGCTGAGCGTAATAAGCAAATAACAGCAGAAGAAACATACGGCTATGTATGCAATAAAGAAGTTATTAAACGGCTGAGGTGGGCCATTTGTGGATATTGGCGCACCTATCCGATATTGGCCAATATCTCCATAGGGTGCCAATATCCACAAATGGCCCACTTCCGCGGTTTAATAACCTCTAAATATTGCTAACAACCTGGCTTACCTGGAATGTGAATATTGTATGGAATGTTTGTTTATAACCGTTATGACTTTATTTTGAAACCACAGTATTACTAGTAATCGATCTGCGTTCAGAGCAGATCAATGATAATGATCTGGTACATCTATATGCAGGTTAAGAAAGCTACCAATCCATACAGAATTTAAACAGATCAGGGGCGTAGATAGCAATTTTGAATGCGTAGTCCGACTAATAAATCATCCACTAAATGTGAATAATGCTAGGGGGAGTGGGAACACGCAATTTTGAAATTCACCGCATTGTAAACATAGCTATCGGTACGGCTAAGTATAAATGTTATGCTCATGCTATATTTTAAATAATCTAGGACATGTGCAGCATATCATATATGATAGTGTTAGGCAGTACGTAAACTATATGAAAATAATATGAAAATAATATTAAATAATCTAGGACATATGCAGCATATCATATATGATCGTGTTAGGCAGTACGTAAACTATATGAAAATAATATTAAATAATCTAGGACATGTGATACATATCATATATGACAGTGGTAGGCAGTACGTAAACTATATGAAAATAATATTGAATAATCTAGGACATATGCAGCATATCATATATGATAGTGTTAGGCAGTACGTAAACTATATGAAAATAATAGGAAAATAATATTAAATAATCTAGGACATATGCAGCATATCATATATGATAGTGTTAGGCAGTACGTAAACTATATGAAAATAATATGAAAATAATATTAAATAATCTAGGACATATGCAGCATATCATATATGATCGTGTTAGGCAGTACGTAAACTATATGAAAATAATATTCAATAATCTAGGACATGTGCAACATATCATATATGACAGTGTTAGGCAGTACGTAAACTATATGAAAATAATATGAAAATAATATTCAATAATCTAGGACATGTGCAGCATATCATATATGACAGTGTTAGGCAGTACGTAAACTATATGAACATAATATGAAAATAATATTCAATAATCTAGGACATGTGCAACATATCATATATGACAGTGTTAGGCAGTACGTAAACTATATGAAAATAATATGAAAATAATATTCAATAATCTAGGATATGTGCAGCATATCATATATGATCGTGTTAGGCAGTACGTAAACTATATGAAAATAATATTAAATAATCTAGGACATGTGATACATATCATATATGACAGTGGTAGGCAGTACGTAAACTATATGAAAATAATATTGAATAATCTAGGACATATGCAGCATATCATATATGATAGTGTTAGGCAGTACGTAAACTATATGAAAATAATATGAAAATAATATTCAATAATCTAGGACATATGCAGCATATCATATATGTTAGTGTTAGGCAGTACGTAAACTATATGAAAATAATATTAAATAATCTAGGACATATGCAACATATCATATATGACAGTGTTAGGCAGTACGTAAACTATATGAAAATAATATGAAAATAATATTCAATAATCTAGGACATGTGCAGCATATCATATATGTTAGTGTTAGGCAGTACGTAAACTATATGAAAATAATATTAAATAATCTAGGACATGTGATACATATCATATATGACAGTGTTAGGCAGTACGTAAACTATATGAAAATAATATGAAAATAATATTCAATAATCTAGGACATGTGCAGCATATCATATATGACAGTGTTAGGCAGTACGTAAACTATATGAAAATAATATGAAAATAATATTCAATAATCTAGGACATGTGCAACATATCATATATGACAGTGTTAGGCAGTACGTAAACTATATGAAAATAATATGAAAATAATATTCAATAATCTAGGACATGTGCAACATATCATATATGACAGTGTTAGGCAGTACGTAAACTATATGAAAATAATATGAAAATAATATTCAATAATCTAGGACATGTGC